>KL258064.1:606-41483 GCA_000699545.1 Podiceps cristatus | reverse complement strand
GGGCGAGAAGACTGTAAACAGAACTAATACTCTGCACAATGGGGTTCTGACTTGTTTCAGCTCCTTAGCTGTGCTGACCCCTCGTAAAACAGGGACTTCATTGTCCTGAGCAACTCAGACAGGGAGTCCTCTGCCTCCAGCAGTGTGAGATGCAGAGAGAGGCTTCTTTTCTTGTTGCTCTATTTCCATGGAAAGGCTGGAGTCTGTGCTGTCTTTAGCTGCTTTGTCCCTTTCTGGGAGAGGTCAACTTATCCCAAGTGTTCAGCTGCCCTCCTGGTTAAAATTGATCCTCCGACACCATCTCTACCACTAGAGAAACAAATGGGTAACTGCTCATACATCATCTTTAACTCTGTCTTTCTACTTGTTTTTCCTTTCTCAGGGAATCATGATACTTCAATTTCTCCAGACCCTTTTTTTTCCTCACCTCTTCCCCCTTGAAGTATATTTATTATATGAAACAAGTGTGAAACTGCAGAAATGACAGATAAAATTCTAAAGTTTGGCAGCAGAGCAAGCAATAATGATGCACTTCTATTTAGATCAGAGTTATTTTTCTGATCTACTGCTAAGACAGACATACATAAATTCCTTAAATCTGTGCAACTAGAGGGGGAAAAAAAACCTGTCCATGGACACAAAACAACTCTGAAGGGGACTGATGCATTGTGGTATTTACAACAGCTGCTTTTTGCATTTTTTTTTTTTTTTTTTTTTTTTTTTTTTTTACTGTAGCTTTGGAGGTAGCCAGAACAGATTATGAATTCAGTTGTGTTGTGCTAGTGGAAAATCGGTGCGAGTGAATAGGATCTCTGGTCCCAGTTTCCTGCTCTGTGTCTCAGACTATGCCTCCCTCCCTTTGTGTACTGATCTTCTATGTCCCTTTTTGTCTCATGCGGAAGCTGTTAATGAAGATGCTCTTCTGCTCCAGCTGCCTGAAAGTGAGACATTGTCTGTGGGAAGCTTCCTCAGGCTGTGATAAGAAGATGGAGTTAGGGAATGAGTTTCTTGCTCACTTTAGCTTGTTCTAGGGATTAATAACAAGCCATGGAAGTACAGGTTGTCATGACTACTAGGCTATTATATTTTAAAATGCTAGGTAGGGAGTTGTGGAGACCTTTGGGTCCTGCTGTTGTTTCAGTGTTTGCAAAACTCACCTCGCATCTCATCCAGTTTCGGATTGCAGCCACAAATGGTCCAGCTTTCTCATCTCTTGTGTGCTTGCTGCTTACTTAGTATCAGGCTCCAGAGCAAAGTGGTTCAAATTTCTGATCTTTTGGAAAACCAGTCTTTTCCCCCAAATTGAACAAATGATTTGCTGTTGGATCAGTAAGCTGAACTGCGTCGCCCCCTGGCAAGATAACTAGATCCAGTGCAGTGTAGAAGCATGGAGTGGCACCATTCCTTTCCATTTTGGGCTGAAGTTAAGTGGATTGGAGAGAAAGTGGAAGTTGTGATTTCAAATTGGTTTAACCTGATTAACTGCTGGCTGCTATAAGATGTGTTGTGTTCCCGCTGCCCCCATCTCCCTTCCTTGTGTCCACAATAACTTTTGGGCAGTTAGCTGGATCAGCAAGCTGATTCTTATGAAAGTAATTTTATTTTTTTTTTTTTTACATGGACAATGGACTAGGAAGTAGGTGAGGCCACCTCTTCTTAGCTGTGGCTTAGGTTTAATCTGTCATAAGGTAACCTTTTATCCACAGCCTCAAAAACTTGCCCTGACTTTAGGCATGTCATTTCTCTGTTTGTGAAATAGGGCTAATAGTTCCTTACCTGCAAAGTATGATTAAAGTTTGTCGAGATCTTTGTGTTTCTGAAATAGCTTCCAGCTGAATATATCAGAATAGTAGCTCTTTCAAGCTTCTCTGGTCACCATTGCTGGAAAAGCTTACAATGGTAAGTTTGAATTAAATGTGTAAGTTTTTATTCCCTTCTCGGCCCTGTTTAATGTTCCCTCTCTGCCCGTCTGATTGCTCATCCTTTCTTCATTCTCTGTTATGACAAGCTGTGAGTAGGCAGAAAAGATTTCCTTTCCCTTCCAAGTTCCCCACAGTAGTTCTGCTCTAGTCTTTCCCTTTACCACAGAGCATCGTGAAGTCATTCAGAGAATGTTGTGTGCTAAAGATATACCATAAAAATAGGAGGTGGGTGATGACTTTCTCATATCATGCTTAGTTATTTTTCCCATTCTTGCTTATTCTTGTACTAAATAGCTCCAGAGCAGCAGAAACCAGCTGACTGGGCACAGTTTCCCTTGATTGACTGGTGTTAAAATCCATGCTTTCTCTTCTGTGCATATATGTTTTTAAATCTCAATGAAGCAGACAAAGTAGAAACAGCAACTGGAGTGCTGTGGAACAAGTTTGGTGTTGGTGTTTCAGTTATAGGAAATTTTATGCCTCTGAGGTTGTGTGTTTGTGCTGTTCAGGAGTCTGGTAAGCTCTTTTTCTGCTCATAAATGCAGCTTTCTCTTGTAGCAGACAGTAATTATTCTGAATTTACATGGGAAGTTTATCTAAGCAGTTTGAGACAACTATAAGCTCAGGATCCAAGAGAACTTATGGCAGGCCACAGTGGGAGGCAGCCTGCATTGTTATTGCTTGGCTCCTTTTTCCCTGTGCTGGACGGTCTCTACACTGCGAACAAGTTTAGTTGAAGTTATTTAAATGATGATGGGGTAGTCTGAAGTCTTCAAATGCAGGTTGTCGTGCCACTTCTCAGTGTTGTTATTATCATGTGCAAGTTTGGTGTAGATGGCTTTGCTGGCTGGGTGAGCTACTGAGTATGTCTGGCTGGCAGCATGCAGTGGAGTGGAGTGTAGCTTGATTTCTTATGTTTTGGTGTGTGTGGGGTTTTTTTGTTTGCTTTGTTTTGTCGTTCATCGTGTCCCCGTCGTCGTCCCCCCCTCCTTGTTTGCACGCTTCTCAACCTCTAACACTTTGCAAATGATGTGAAGAACATCAGAAAAAGTAAATGGTGCTCCAGGGAATAAAGTTTCTGAATGACACTTTGCATGGGGAATTGTGCTTTAAACAGCTCAGCTATAAATCAAACTGTATGGGGTCTCCAGGAATAAACCAATCCCATGGTTTTGTCACCAAATTGAGCTGGCAGACAGAATTAATCCCGTGTCTGTCTAGACGCCTGAGGGGATCTTGCTTTATTTCCATCCCTGAAGAGCAAGGTGAGCAGAGAATTTCACTTTGTGCTATGGGGAGGTTTGCGGTGGTTCAGTGACTGTGATAAGGGTTTTTCTAAGAGCAGGAGGGGGCAAAAAAAAGCCATGGGCAGGAGGGTTGTAAATGATTTGCCATGGATTAGAGGCTTTAATACTCTCCTGTTTTATCCTCTTTCATGGTTCTAAACAAGTTCAAGGCTTCTCTCTGAAAAGGTTTATTTTGGGTTGGGGCCACTAATTTCAGCTGGGTCAGACAAAAGAGCCCAAGGCTAACTGCGCATCAGCTGAGGTTACTGATGCCTCAGTTGAGGTTACGGATGCCCCACGAGGTGGAATAAGATGATGGCCTGTCTGGACATCTCTGCTGCTCATCTTGTTTGGCCATTAGTTACGTCTGCTGCTCCACGTTCCTCAGCACTGGCATCTGCCTCAGGACTAGGGTTTTTTTGGTGCTGCTAGCAAATGATCCCTTTTGGGTGGAGGTGGTCCACAAGAGAAGGATGCCTAGGAGTAGTACTTCTGGGCTGCGGCTTTCCCTCTGTTCGTTACGGTGTTAGGAGTGACTTTTCTTGGGCTGTGTAGGTCTGGTTAGGCAGCTGATACACAGCTGGAACTATTCTGCCTGGCTGTGAGCAGCTCCAGCAGTTAGACAGGATCCCTGCAGAGAGCTGGAGCACTGGGGGAGGGAATGAAATGCCATTTCATCCACGTCATGAAATCTCTTATCAGTGGCCAACTCAGTGTTGTGGGTGGGTGAGCAATGTTGGCCAGAAGAAGCTGCCTTTTATTTCTGCTGTGAAATGTGAGGAGCTCAGCGCTGTCAGTCAGGCTGGGAGCTGTGGAATGGCTGTGTGGAGTTTGGGATGAATTTGTCAGTCGGGTTCTTATAACCCTAAGCTTGTAGTTTTCAGTCTATCCTGCTGGTGCTTAATCTGAGATTTGCTACTTGGCTGTCCCGAGCAGTTCCCTTGGGCAGTGCCTCTCAAGCACAGCTGCTCTGGCATGCTGCTCCCGTACTTCTTAATTGCTTAAATCTGGCGCCTCCAGCACCTTCTGCCTTGGGATCATGCTTTTAAAGTCTTGGCCATGTGAGTTAGAGATAAAATCTGTTAGATTATCATTCATTTTCGTGTAAGAGTTGGTTAAGGGCTTCATTTGTTGGATGCTACTTTACCATCAAATATGAGGGAGAAAACTGCATGAAACATATCACCAGGGTTCAGTTTACAGTAGTGTGAAATTCGGAGACCTTCTAGGCTGTCTGGATCCAGTAGAGTCCTTTCATTGCATTGCTTAGGTTTGAAAATGCTCTCCATGGAATGGAATAGCTAGTGCGATGTGAGGCGTTCAGTGCCACTTTCTCCGGAGCGGTATCACTCTGGTGTGATCCTGTCTTTGCAGAGTTGGGAAGCTGTTTGGTCTGTGTGTTGGGGAGGAGGATTGAAGAGAAAGGTCTGGGGGTGGTGCAGGGAGGAAGCTTTATGTAATTCTTGGCTGGCTTCTGAGTAATTGTTTTAATGAAATGGAATGCAGTGTATTCAGTGCTTGCTTGGCAGAAACAGCTATTTTTTATTTTCTATTTTTTAGGGAGGGAGGTAATTGGAGTTAGTCTATTTTCCAGCTGCTTTTAGCAGTTAGGCTTGGATTTGTTGCAGAGATAGGAGTGGAATATTGTTCTCAGTGAGGGGGCAGTTGCACTGCTGTGAGTGTGTGGGAGGTTGTCTTTGTACATTCAATGTGTAAGTGGAAGAGCCTGGTCCCTCAGTTTCTCTGTGGGCTGTGAATGCTGGTGTGGTTCTGAAGTGGATCAGATTAATTTTAAAGTACCCAACAGTAATGGGATGCTAGTGATTTGAGTAGGTACATGTCCATGTAAAATATATATGCATCTAGATACTTGATAGGAAAATGAATCAATTTTCCGTTATGCCCTAGTTCAGTATATATCAGGGAAAGAATATGATGAGTTGAGACAAAGAAGTCAACTTAATTTTCAGCAAAGCAGAAATGTGTAGGGGCTGGGAACCTTGACTTCTGTAGACTAATGCAAAATAGTCTCTCCGGTTATCTCAGATGATTGTTGACTTTTGTCATAGGATTGGTGGAGGTACAATCAGAGATCATGCTGAAAACTTGTTTTTTAGAAATTGATTTGAAGAAGGATTTATTTCATGTACCTACGAAAGGGAAGTTTATTCTCATGCTGCTTCTATTTCAGTATTGCTGGCATTTCCATTTTTGGTCAACGCTGGAGATTGGCCTCTCTTACTCATCTTTAGTTCTCAAAAATCTACCTTCTCTTTGGTCTTAGTTTTTTTTTTGTTTGTTTGGTTTTTGTTGTTGTGTTTTTTTTTTTTTTTTAATTGCAGTTTTCTGCGGTCATGAGTTCCCTTGTGAGTAAAACAGCCTTTGGTTGATCAAATATTTTTTTTTTTCTTTATCTTGTAAGAGAACAACAACTTCTGTGCAGGGCATTGAGATGAAGAAGCTGTCATGCATTCAGTTGCTTTATTAATACCGCTCTTGGTAAAAAGAAATCCTTTCTCTTGCTGGTGATGAAACAAGCAAGACTTGTGACTAATGCTTCTGTCGTGATGCCAGATGATAGGGAGAATGAGCGGTCATCTACCTTCTCGAAGTTGGAAGAGATAAAACCTTAAACATTCTCCAGCTCTTCTCCATCCACTGGCTACAATATGTTCCTATTCTAAAAATGTTAGTTTTCTGGATGGCTTTAACAATTTCATTTCTTTCACTGGGCCTCTGTCATGACATTGTGGAACTCTTGGGCCTCACTCTTCTGCCAATGCTAAAAAAAAAAAAGTGGAGCTCTAGAGCTGTAGAGTCATCAGTAATCTCCATCAAATTACCACCCACATCATCTCGCAAAGTAGACTGGGGACCAGTTCCCACATTAATTTCTGGAACACTGTCCTCCTTTCATTCCCAAAAACTGCTTTTAAAATAAAAAGAAGCTGCTTTAATTAGATTTTTAACCATGTGCTTCTTGGCCCCTTGTACTCTGTTGTCTTTCAAAGATGTTGCTTTCCCACTATCTGTAATTACTTGGGTTATCTTTAAATTTTAGTAGAATGCTCATCAGATTGAAAGCTTCATTTTAAAACTTTCTACCTATTACAGTTGTAAGTAGTACCAAGGTCCACATGACTGAAAAATGGTAAATATTTTGTTGTCATTTCCCTCTGCCCTGTTCTGTGAGTTTACATTGTGCTTTTGGCAGTGCTTTGTGTAAAGTCAGTTGCTGCTGATGGTGTTTTGGCTTATAAAGAGTTCGGTGTTGCTTCCAAGTCTGCTCCCACTCTCTGTTGCAGAGAACCCTTGCAGAAATGAAAACTTCTTAAAAAGAAGCATCCACCATTTTGAGAGTACTTTCTTGGTAATTAGATTTTTAACAAGCCAGTTAAACCACATACCACATTTGACAAAAGTTCCTATTTTAAAAAAAGGGAAACCACCCACCTCAGAGTAGTTGGCAGTTCAAGCCAGCAAGTCTTTTTAACTTGTCTTTATTTATAGCTCAATATACTAACCTTTTATTTGTCATCTCAGTATCTGGGTGAGATTTGCTAGGACATTATTTCTCCTTATAGGCACAGGCTTTTCAAACTTGAGATACCTTGGGTCTTAAGGGTAGATTTGCATTTGTTGAATGTTCTTTGCATTTATGCTCTTGGGAGATATGCCTTGTTACTTACTAAGTGGGAAATTGCTGGAGTTAATGAAAAATATTATCTTCAAGGACTAAAATCTCATAAGTCACCATTCTGATATCCCATTTAAGAGCCTTCAGGATCGGAATGCCTCAATAAGACTGTACTAAATAAGGATATGATTGCAGTGTCCGTATGATTGCAGTGTCTCTTTAGTGTCCCCGTTCTTTATTGCTGGAATCCTCCTTTTGCTGGTAGCCAGGGCATTCTACATCTCATGGACAGAATTTGTGCTTCTAATACTCTTAATGAATTCAGAATTTATACTAATATTTCAGTCCTTCGTTTCATCATCTTTATGTGTGTCTCAAATTTTGTAACTGGCACTTTGCCTGGACGGGTCTATATTCAGATCTGTTCATGCTGCTTGGATAGGATTTCCACTGTTTAAAAGATGCTATTTTTTTCCTCCCTTAAGTTTCATGTCTATTCTTGCATAACCATGTAAGTCTTACCCTTTATTGGTTATAGGGTCGACATGCTTTCCTGTTTGTTACTTTCTAATTAACTTAGAATGTGCGAGCTCTGGCAGTATTTTTTGTCTCTGACTCCAAAGCCATTTGTACATATGCAGATGGACCGGATCGTAGTCATCTTTAGCAATCTTATTATTGACTATGGTTATCTGCGTGGCAAAGGTGAGATGCTGGGGTATCGGAGGTGGTGGTCCTGCCGGCAGTTGAGTCAGTGTAGCAGCTTGCTGCTGCTGAAAGGGGGGGGGGGGATGGCTTTACTTTCACTCAACCTTACCCCTTTTCTGCTCCCTTGTCTGGGTATTTGGACATATCCCTTCCTTCGTGCTGACTGCTGCCCTGATCTTGCTTTTCTAACTCAAAAGAAAACAGCCAATCTTTTTTGGCTGGACATATATTCTGCTGAACTGGTTCACAGAGGGGTCTTGTGAGAGCCAGTGCCAACACAAGTAAGTGGCAGCAGCACATGGCTGGAAGAGGGAGTAAAAACTCTCTATTACTGGCAGTGGTGAACTGTTAATTTGCCTTTCTGCATCTTGTAAAACTGTATCCTTCACTCCACCTTGCTCACTGTCCAGTGGAACTCCTGTGCTCTGTTCCATGTAAACCCCGATGTAACATGTTTTCCTTCCCTAGATGAGTTATAATCAGCAGTTTCCAAATTATGATCTTCAAGTGGTAAGTGCTCTACAGCTGTTGTAAGGTGTCCTCTTAAGTGGTCAAAGTTACACGCTTGTCATTTCCACCTGAGGGCTCCGGAGCGCAAGTGAACAACGGCTGCTGTTGCCCAAAGATTTGGAAACCATTGCTGTGTGTTCACGCTGTTCTGCTTTGCCACTGCTTATGGCACTAAGCTACTGCTTAGAAGTTGCTCAGAAGAGTTATCCAGTGCTAGATTAGCATGTGTTGTAACCGTAATTGCTTATGACAATTTTCAGTTCAAGTCAGACCCAACTGCCTGCAGTTATGCAAATCTCAACAAATACAGTCCTCCTAGGGCTTAAAAAATGCCTTTATCTGCCCTCATTTCAGTGGGCATGTAGAGGGTTGCTTGGTAGTAGCTGAGTGCCACACACCTCTGCACTTGGCAGTTTTTGTTCAAGTCCTGTAGTCCAGGGGTGAGCCGGGTCTGGCACACAAATGATGGCAGTGTTTTCCTCTCTGGTCTGCTGTAGTCCTTGTAGTTGTTGCCATTTTCTGCCTGTCTCTTTTTCAGTAAGACATGAGAACAGATTGCCCAGTTCAGGTCTCTAAAGAGCATACTTTTGTGCTGCAGGAAGGAGGCTAGTTTGCTGGAGGAGGCGGATGACTTTCTTTCCCAGCAGCTCTGTGTGCTGCTAGCCAAGAAGAGTAATAGGTAGAGAGAGTCTTTCCTTTCATTGTACACGGAGGGCAAACTGACTTTTGGCAAGATGATAATTACATGGCATCAAGCCGATGGACCTGACGTGGAGATAGCACAGGTTTGGAGTGGCATCTGCTTTAGCAAAATCGTAGGGTACGATACATTTCCCAGCGCAGTGACGCTCTTACTGCCCACTGGCACTATTTCCTTGAGTGTTTGCCTGACTGATCAGCCAAGGGACTAGAAATGTCTTGAGCCCTGAGCTTCTGATTATTCCCTTTACCAGAGCTGTGTTTTAAAATCTATACTGTCTTGTTTCCTGCTGTTTCTATACCCATCCTTGGACTCTTTGCTCTGTTTAATGGAGGTCCCCTTTGTACTAGATTTGTTAGATGTTTGTAAAATGGCAGTGCTCGCTGTGTTTTGACCTAGCGCTTGTGGAGTAGCTGCATGCTGATGTAGCAGGAAGGGTCTGGTTCCTCAGATAGCTGGCTTGGCTGAGCCCCTCTTCCTGTAGGAATACAAGGGAGTTGGTATTTTGATCAGAGGCCTTGGCCCTGGGAATTGTCCCTGAGGGGTCAGTTTAGTGGCTGCTTGTTTGTTTTTCACGATTTTTTTGTTTTGTTTTGGCAGAGGGGAGCAGATCTTGTTGGACTTTTTTTGAATATTCATCCCAGTTTCTAGACACTTTCGGAGGGAAGCCAGCTGCAAATAAAAATTCTTATGACATGCATGGGAAGGGTTAACTTAATATTTCACATGCATAAGGATAATTAGAGGACTAAAAAGGTTAGTGCATTGGTGGCTAATTTTTTTATTTATTTTTTTTTCCATCTAGGATGTTGGCTGAAATCCAGCCCAGGTCAGTACTGAGATGGCATTAACTGATTAGTCACTTGTATAAAATGTTTACACTCTCTCCAGTTTGTTCCTTCCGCCAAACTCAGCCAGGATGCCATCTCACTCTTGTTCAGTTTGAATGTTGCTGAATTTGAACAGAGCCAATGTCCTTTACTTTCGTCTGAGCCAACTCGCTTCCCTCTTGGAGACAGTTAGGTCAATACTGGCCATTTGCTAATGCTTTTGTCTGGGACTTCCTGGAAATGCCTGAAGATCTATTTGCTGTCAGGTGGAGATCAGAAATAGATCTTGCACAAGAAGAGCCACTCTAGGAGAGGACCATCAGAGGCTGTACTTACCCTCCTTGGAGACCAAAGCTGTTTCCAATTTGGCAATTGACACACAGGGACAGAGATGGAGACTGTCTAGTTTGTGCAGATTGTTGTTCCTCGTAATCTTTCCTAGGGCTAACTATAACTGCTCATAGGAACACCAGTCTATTTGCTTCCAAAAGGAGAGGATTCTGACAAAAGACTCAGTAGCAGGTGTAGCTCGTAGCAGGCTGCAAATTCAGACTGAGAAATTCCAACAAGTATTTTTAGTACCGGCCTGAGAGTCAGACCCACTTTCTATTCTGATATAACATGGACTTGCCATGTTATGTTGGTTGTTCAGGGCTGCATATCACTTCTCCATTTCTGAAAGGTAGATGATTTTTTCTGCTATCAAGGGGATGTGAGGATTCTGATTTGTGATCCTTGTTGGAATTCAGGTGCAGTGGCTGCAGACTTTACTGTGTATAGTTGCTGCAGGTCACACAGCCTGTTACATCAGTACAAAATGGAATATGTGGATGTTGAGGTTTAGGGTGTGGAGCTGTCAACTGCTGTGACTGAAAAATGTGGGTAAAAATGGCTTCTACTTCTGCTGTTAGTGCTGTAACTTGTGGGTGGGACAATCATCTGAAGATAGTCATGCTTAAATCATGGTGGTCTGAATCACTGGGGGTCATGAGTTTGAGTACTGAGTAAAAGCTGATTAAGTCTGTGCAAAGCATTTTACATATCATAAACTTTTGTTGTACAATCTCCAACTTCTCTGTTCAGTAAACCAGAATCTGGCTTTGTGCTCTTAAACATTGTACAAGTATTGATATTACCTCAGCCCGCCGCTGTTGCATGTGCTGTGTCACAGGATGTGCTGGAGCTATGACTTCCAAACCCTTTACAAACCTTGCCTGGCCTTCATGAAGATTGTTCATAAAGCAGTGGAAGAATTTTTTGACTAAGCTTATCCATCTTTGGTAATTGTTTCCTGTTGTTTGAGACTCAGTTTGAGAGTACAGCGAATCTAGCTAGAAAGAACCTCGAAGGGATTATTTTCTCTTTTAGCTTCACACAACTGTGGGTTGTCTGCCTGTGAATTACTACACAGAGGCATTCAAGGCTTGTGTAGCTGGGGATCTGGCATTCTCAGAAGCCTTTGGTAGCTGTGAAACTGAAAACATTTGTTTGTTTAGTAAGCTGGAACTGAATTCAGTTTAAGGGCACTGAGTCTTAGTATAGGGTGGTTTTTTTTCCTGTTATGAGCTGTTTGCTGCTCATGACTATAAACAGAGGGAAGTAAATATAAGATGTCTCTTTTCACTTCAAGTGTGGAGAAAGCCATGCTGTAAAAAAGACGATGCTGTATATGACAGGAAATAACACTTCCCTCCCACCCTTCCCATCACTTTCTGGACATGAGAAATAAATAGGAGGACACCCCTTTGGGGGAGCGAGCCGGCTCTGAAACCAGAGATGTCGCAGTGCTGCTGGTAAGTTCAAGTACTCTTCTTGGGAGTCAATAGGTGAAGAATACAACAGCCAATTTAAGCTGGATTTGTATAGCCTTCCTTTGCTATATGCTGTCGTTAGATCTTCAAAGCCAGTAAGAGTTTGGAAGCTGTCAACAGAAACACTAGGAAGCACAAATGTGATAACCATGGCAGTGGAGTGGACAGCTTAGGTTAATTTGAAGAACCTGAAAAGGCTATGCTTGGTTTAACACCTTTTCATCTGAAAACAAACAAAACCCCATATTCAAACCATATTTTCTTTGGAAATTGGTCTGGTAACTTTACTGATGTTTGTTTGTTTTGTTTTTTTCTGGAGTATCAGGTAGATCCCTTCTGAAAGGAGATGGTACTTAAATCACAAATCACTTTGTGTGAGGATGCTCAGCAAACCTATAGCATACTGAGGAATATTTCTCTCTGACCATGTAAGCAGTTGTGTGCCTTATGAGACTTCATTATCTTAGCCATCTAATGAACTGTTCTGAGGTAGCAGAAAAGGGATGAGAGTTTTTCAAAGGAAGTTGGAGGAAGGCAGAATTACTATGCTTTTCTATCTTGTAGGTGGTGGTTCATTTCTCTCAGCCAGTTTGAGCTGGGGTCTTCTTCAGTGTTCAAGACCTAAGTGAAAAAAATCTGGTTCTACAGGAAAATCTTGGACTGTAGGCCAGAGAGCACTGTGAATTTGTGGTGTTTCATCCAGGAAACTCTGCTGACTCAGATCTTTGAGGCAGTTGCAGTGTCTCAGCCTGCATGCTGCATTGATGATCCCACACCCTGTGGGTCTGGATAAGATTAGGTTACCTTCCTGCCAACTTGGTGATATGAACAGAGCCAGCAGATGAAGGATTTCCCAGCCTGTTGCATCAAAGATGACAAGAGGTGAATCTAAGATGCTCACTCAAGGAACAGGGCTGTGGTTCCCAGAGGCTGCTGGTGCCAAGCTGCAAACTGGTCAGCTGGTTTCCTAGAGTTGTCTCTGCCCTTGAAAGCCTTGCTGCTGGGTTACAGGGGAGCTAGCTGACCCGTTGTGATGCTGGCACTCTAGCACCCTCACCATGCTGACAGATACGCCATTGCTGAGGTTATAGGGCAGGTCTGAGTTTCAGTGAAACGCTTGTGTTAATTTGAAAGGAAGCGGTGTGGCCAGTTCCAGGAAGGATCTTGCAGTGACCTTCATGGTTTTCCAACACATGTACAAATAGCCCTCTTGCCCCCTCAGAGGGATCTGGTGGAAGGTCTGAGCTCACATGATGTCTTCTGTTGAGGTTTTATAGCATATACAGAGTTCGCTCATCTTGAAAATGTTACAGTTAGGTCTGTGTCAAAAGCCAACTCTTAGGCTCAGAGACGCAAATGAGATGACACCAGCAGGTAGATAATGTATGCAGCGCTACTGATTGAGGCATATCATAACTCTGGGGCTGCAAAGCCAGAACGAAATTTTAATGTAGGCTCAGGTGGAAGTGGCTGGTAGTGGTGAGGGATGTCTCCAGAATTTAAAAGCATTTCAGTTTCTGCCGTGTGCTGATTGATGCCTGCAGTTTTTCTCATCTGTATCTGAGATGCAGATTAATTACGGGAATCAAGACAAGGGGATGGGTGATTTCTTTCAACTAATGACACAGTAGGGCTGGATTTTGCAGTTTGTGTCCTGGCCTGAGTTTTGGAGGTGAAGGTATGGTACTTCCTATCTAAAGCAGCAGTTTTACTCACTGACTTTAGACCAGAGCTAAATTTTGGCATTGTTCTCTAAAACATTTTCTAAAAGCTGCTTTAGTCATAGAGTGGTTGGAGCTATGCTTCCAAGAAATGTAACGAGTTTATCAAGAAAACACAAGCTGACAAAGCAGCAAACTTTTACTGGATTAGTAAGTTGAATTAGTTCAGAAAGCATCTGGCGATCAGTGGGATGATTTCCAGGAGCAGTGTGGGTTTCCATGCTGGGGGAAGCGGGGATCGCTGGGCCCTTCCCTTACACTGGCAGCATGTGGTGGTGTCAGCTCTGCTGAAACTACAGCACTCAAAGGGTCTGTGTTTCATCCCCAAATGTGCAGTGAGTAGTTACTGATAAACAAGTACTGAATTTGTTTTAAACAGGCTGTATTTGCACACTCTCTTTCAACCCTGTGCTTGGGGTGGTAGTAGTGCATGTTAGTTGTGACCAGTTAGTTGGCCACAGCTCTGGAATAAAGTCTCCAGCTTGGGTCCCGGTGGTTCGCGCAGGAAGCCACAATCAGTGTGGCAGCTGAATCGTGTGGACCACATCTCACAGTGCACTGTCTTGACTTTGTTTAGACATTTGCTGATAGTGGTCAGAGCTGGGTGCATGGGCGGCTGCAACTGGGGAAAGCTTAACTGGTTTGGCTGTCCGTGTGTGAATTATGGCATAGTTGGGATTCACGGTGGCTGCCATCACATGATTTTTGAAAGTAGTTCTGTCCTTCATGAGATTAATTCTTGTTTAGTTTGTCTCTGCAGCCTGGTGTAGCTAGGCATAACAAGTACTAGATGGTTGCTTTTGCTGGTAGGCTTTTCTGAAGCACCCACACAACTTCATAAATCAGTGCCACAAATACATAGTCTTGCTTATTCTAAGGGGCAGTATTAGTTTCAAAGAACAGAAGCTTCAAGGTTTTTCATGCGTAGTGTCTTCTATTGGAGTTTACCATACTATGTACTGATGCTAGTCTGGACATTCTTTTTATTAAGCAGACACACAAGCCATGACTTGCACCAATACCTTGCTAATGAGAAAGCGCAAGGCTTCGAATAAACCTCAGTCACTGGAATACATTAAAAAAATAGCTGAGTGTATTTTGACCATGTCATCTGAACTTCCTCTAGGCAGGTCTAGGCAATGTGAAAATACCAGTGGCTGCTCTGTACTGGTACTCCAGCAGTTGTTAGGTCTGGCAAATGACTTCTCTTTTGTGCCTTGAATTTTTCTGTGTCTTAATATCAATCTGTCCCTGTTTCACAAGAGAGCTGTTACAGTTCCTGAATCCTAACCACCTTTTCAACATACTGCTTAAATTCTGGAAAACTTTTAAATATCTCCTCCTCAATGTTTTAGAAAGTAAGCCAAGCTATTTTATGTCCTTTCTACATATGTGAACCAGAGAACTTCAAGATTTTTAAGAGCATTTAATTGCACTTTGAATTTTTCACTTCTAATTCTGAATGTAGTCTTTATTTTATTTATTAGTCTGTATTTTATTCCTTTTGTAGCCTCTGACCTTTTCGCATTTAAAAAGATTGATTAGAATATAATGCCTTAAGAACCTGAGATTACATTTCTTCTATCTGGAAGTCAATGCCTGCATTCACCTGTTTGCTCATGGTTTTCCTGTTTCTGCTAATGCTCTTCCATTTTGCTGAGAGAAGTCACAAGCTGCTGTTAAAAAGGGAATGCCTGACATGGGTGTTGCTTTTTGGGTCTTCCCACCCCTTCCAGACTCAACCTCTAAGGCAGTGACAAGGCTCCAACAAGTCTTTTTGATGCAGCTCTTCTAGAGCATTGCAAATGTTTCTTTTGAAAGGCTGTTTAATAGGATAAATATACCCAGGCTCCCCATTCCTCTGCAGTTACTCACAATGTAAAACTGTCTTGCCAGGGATTGGGTTACCGCCCTGAGCTGTCTCCCTATATGTGAGCTGGAGTTGCAGTCGCTGCTGGAGGTGGGGGAGAGAAGACTTATTTGAGCCTAGTGAGATTTTTAAAGTTTGGATTCAGGAATTCTGCAAAGAGGCTGCTCAGATGAGTCTGCGAGCTGAGGGTTTGGTTCTGGAGATACAATTCCCCTTGCTCTTTTAGGGGACAGCAAAAATCAAGGATTTGAATTCAGCATCTTACAGGTATTAAGGGGCTAGAGAGTGGTGTGACATTCTGCAAATGAGGGGTCTGCAATTTGTCTTATGCCAAATGAGACATGATTATCGTGTAAAGTCTGTGTCCTCATTTAGACCTCTCCTTATGGCTGTTTTGCTTTTTATTTCCATTTGCCAATCCTCTGGGAATCTTCTGCTGCCTAAGCCAGGAGAACCTGTAGCAGTTCTAGTTATTTGGGTTACACAGGTGTGTGTGTAAGAACAGGGGAGGTTCAGACACCTGTTCTCTTCAGCTGTATTAGAGGAAATACTGTAGTTTGTGCTTAGACATCTCATCCTAATTACCCAGTGTGCTGTGTCCAGGCTGTCAGGGACATACGGCATTAGAGATGCTGGGGGAGATGGGACTCTGGCTGAATGCTGAAGGTGTTTGCCCTGTGTGGTGGCTGGATGAAGAATCCCGTCTCCAGTGTCACTCACTTTCCAGATGTCCCATGCAAGAAGCAGAGCTACAGGCAATGTGCGGTTTGATGGATGTGCAGATGTGGTTTTCAGCTGTTGAAAACGAAAGGCTGTAATCTGAGGCATTTGAAGTATCTTCCCTCAGTTATGTTTCCATTTCATTCCCAGCAGTAGACGAGATGTAGAAGAAAATTTGACCACCATCCTTTTGATCTACTTACTATATTGATAATGCTCTGATTTGCTGTGTCAGCATGGCTTAATAGCTCACCCTCAGTTCTTGAGAGAGACGAACTGCATATGGAAGCCTGAAGTAGTTTTCTCTCAGCTGGCACTAATGCTGTCACCTTTGAGCTGACCGAGTATGCTGCGCCTCTCTAGCCCTTGCACAGCCTGGAGTCATGCTGGACACTCAGTAGTAGAGGACTTTTGCTTAACAGAGGAAAGCAAATTTAGATTGCTCTAAATTGCCTCACTTTAAAAATAAAATAAATAAAAATCCTCAAGTTCTTATGAATAGTAGAAAACTAGTTACTGCTTGAGGAAAAATGAGCATTTAAAAGCTGCTTAATGCCAATTGGCAAATGTGAATTTGCCAATGTCTTGTCACATAGGTTTTTCTAGAACTGGTTTATGATGTGTTCTGCTTCACTGTGCCATCTTAATCCAGGAGCATTTTTGAGATGCACAGAAGGCACAGGAAGGGGGGAGTGAACAGAGTATGTTTTGATACACATGGGAAGATGCATGTAAATACCTTTTTTTTCTTTTTCATAACTTCACTCTATTTAAGGGGGCTGAGTGTGGCTCAGATTTATAGAAAAGGGGGTTGATGTGTCTATCGGTACAAAGGGGCCTCCATGTTAATCCATTCCTGTTCTGTACCTCAGAACTGTGTTGTGGTCCTTAGTCTGGCGTTAGTGCTCTTTATCAGACAAAGCTGGGTTGTGGGAAGTAGAAGAATGTGCCCCTGCGGCTGCACACGAGGCCGTTCCTGCCGGAGGGTGCTGCATTTGCGGACAGCGAGTGCTGACACGCAGCGATGGTGAAGGAGCCTGCATCGGAGCCTCTGGAATGCGCAAGCTGTTCCTCGGCCTGACAGAGGTGTGAGCCGGGAAGATAGCGCAGGAATGTGCAGTATATAATTTGGGAGATGATCACTCTTTTCAGTGCAGCTTTAACTGGTAAATGGGACTTAACCTAAGGCATTGTTCTGCTCTTTCATCTACTGCATTTTCCCGATAAAAGAGATTTGTCTGAGTGGTTCAATGTATTGGACATCAGCTTGAGAGTTCTCGTCCCAAGATGTCTAAATGACTAGCAGAGCTTTGGCAGATGCTGGGATCTACCTTGAAGCCATGCAGTTGGTATTAAAGGACACTCCTCCATATCTAATGTATGTGCAGGCTGTGTGGGGGATTTGAAGACCAGCATCCCAAGGACCTCATAGTTAATGATTTTTGGCATAATGGAGGGAAAGAAGGGCAGTCTAATGTACCTGGACGTCCAGATGTCTTGGGGTGCTTTTCTAGCAGTTAAGGTATCAAATGTGACATCATTCTTTAACTGTCCCTCCTCCACTGGAAAATCAGTGTAGAAAAAACACTTGAATGCTAATGCAAATGTGCTCCTGTACTGGGGAGGATGTGGTTTGAGTACCCCTCAAGCCTGAAAGTGATTTCAGTTGAGCATGTAGTTTTTGGGTTGCCCGGTGGAGGGAGGAGGACTCTGTCCTGTGCATCTGTCTCCTGTTTGGGTGCAGCTTTGCCAGGTGCTTGGCCGAGTCACCTCAGCCTGTGGAGTACCCAGACACGCACACCCTTGGGTGCACTGTGCTGTGGCCGACAGGGCGTTGGGACCGACAGGGAGTTGGGGTTTTATCAGCTGTGTGACCGCACCAGCGTAGTGATGACAAGCAGGAGTGTCTGGGTTGTGGGTGTTTTAGCAAGTATCCTTTGCTTTTCCACACCTCACTGAGCAGGACACTGAATAGAGTGGAAAATACAAATTTCTACATGCACAGCCTATGCCTGTGGATAGGCTGAGCCCTACTGAGTCTTTGGTAACTGGACTGTGTGATTGCACTCCATCCACGTGTCTGTGAGTTGGATGTTTTGTCTGTGGGTTGTGTTAGTGGCTTCTTGTAGGGTGAGTGGAAGGAGGGTTGATTCTGTGGAGAGGCAATGGCTTGCTCCTCCTCCTCCTCTAGTATAACCCTGTCTGGTTTACTTTATTGCTATAAAATGGTTAAATCTATCCTCTAGAGATAAATGAGTCTCTGATCTTTTAATGTTGGGAGATTCTGTCTCCTGGAGCTGCCTCTGTAGAATTTTAGAGAGTATTTGAGGCAGCAGTAAAACTGTGGTGAGGTCAGTCTGTGTGGTTGTTTCCAGAGCTTTGGGCGATAGCCCCTGAGACGCTGCACTGTGTGCTGGCATGAAGATGCACGTCCGCGTGGGGAGATGCAGCACACGTGGCACTGGCAGAAAGCTTCTGTGTGCCTAAAACAGGGACAGGTTCCCAGCTCGGTGGGGATCATCAAGTGAGGTGAAGTTACTGCCAAGTTAGCCATTGCTGTCGGGTTTCATCTTTCTGTCCATGTAAGGATGTGGTGGTGCCCTCTGATGGCTGGCGGTTGTGTGACCTGGTCTGCGTCAGCGTTAGGATGATCCAGTCAACTGCTTCCTATGGGTTGGGAGGGACTAACTGGTTGATTTACACCTCCTGCAGCAGTGTCCCTCAGGAGCCGCCTTGGGAAAGAACACTTCATTAACCAATAAATCGATCGAACCTTTAATATTTCTATTTAAGTATTTAATATTTCTATTTAAGGAGTGATGACTGTAGTGAACTTAGTCCTGTAACATGAGGTGCAGTGCTGCACAAGGCATAGCACGTCTGTTACAGTTCATCAGGTTACAGCTGTCTGGTCCTTTTTGCAAAGAAAGATAGAGCGATGCATCTTTTTTCTATTAATAAATCTCCCTTCTTTTTCCCCATCTCACATTGTCTTCTGGTAGTGCTAAAAGGTTACACAAATCCTAAATGAACGCAGAGTGCTTAGGGACATCTTGGGATGAGGTGCTGCATGGGGTCTGTTGTTGGGCACTTTGATTGGGCTCAACTCCCCAGTTCAGCAAAACTTCAGGAAGCTGGTTGCTGGTAGGATTGGGTCGGAGAAGAGTGTGTGGCTGGAAGCAGCAATGGGGACAGACGTGAAGAGGGAAGACCTTCCCTCTGTCGTGGCAGTGAGCTTGGAGGTGCGAGGGCTGGGGTGTGAGGAGGGGTGGACCCTGGGTTTGCAGACCCCGGGGGCAAGCAAGCACAAGGAGAGGTCCTTTGCCACCCAGAAACCGGTGTGTGTGCGCCTGGCTTGCTCCTTTCCCTGGCCTGCCGGGTGGGCTGATGCCTTCGTGCAGCTGCTTCGGTATCAGTTGTGAAGTTAAAGTGCAGTTTGAGTAACCGAGTGATTCCTCTCCAGCCTTTTCTCCTCCCTCTGCTTCCTGTTCCTCCGCTCTGCCTTGTTTGCTCAAGTCAGGAAGGGGGAGGGTATGGGGGAAGTTAATCATTAAACTGTAATGTTTTCTCCTTAACTCCTTCACAACCTGGAGGCAGAGTGCTCCTGGCATTTCTAGACCCCTCTTCTTCTGCAGACTTGTAAACCAGTAAATCTAGCCGAACTCACTTCTGTGCCGTTGGACAGAAATCCACTGCTTTTTACTGAAGGTTCTTTCAGAGTGCTGAGCTGAGGAGGTGAATTTTGTAGCGACGTGGTTAGATCTGCCTGTCCTGCAGCAAGGGCTGGGGTGGAGGATGGAAAAGCAGTTTGGGTCCCCTCTGCAGGGCTGGCGGAGCCCAACACCCTCATGGGATTTTCACTTCCTGGTGGACTTTGATTTGCTTCTGTCATTGGTGGGGAGAAGCAAAAACCACACCTTCTCGGACAGCACTTCTCTTGGAGGTTGTGTGCAGGAAACCTCCAGTCATAGGACCTGCCTGGTTGAAGGAATTGCAGCTCTGCAGCAGTTCCCTTGAGGTATGTGCCTTTCACTGTGGAATCCACCAGCTGTTCTTTTGCTTAAAAAGAAGAGCAAGTTCAGCTTTCCCTAGCTGCAGAAAGCTGGTATCCCATTGGCGAGACTGCTTCTGGGGTATTTTGGCCCCTGTAGGAAGATGAGTGTGGCTTAAATTACTTGGAGCACCTTTTTGGCTAAATGAAAGGTGTATAGAGTTTATTTAACACAGTATTTAATTTGCTAATGGCTGTATTCTGTTCTCTGAGGGCAGGACTGCCTTTTTTTTTTTTTTTTTTTTTTTTCCCTTTGTGATGCTTTGGTTCGTGGAAGAGAGTGAATATAAAAGCAGCACCTTCCTTGTCTTGTAATGCAATAATACTGTCCTCCATTTGACCCTCTAATATATTTTCTTGAAGGGCTGCTAAGTGCATTGGCTGATGTGGTCTGCTCTGCTCAGGAAGCGGCGTTGCAGTGGCAGGTGCTGCCCTCTTAGAGCCGGTAGGCAGCCATTAGGGTGAGCGGTTGCTCGGTTACTATTTTGGTGCCACCGGGTAACTTCAGCTCCTTGCGACCCTGGTGGAGGATGCTGCAGGGTGGCTACGCTCGGGCTGAGGCTTCACGCCCTGAACATGAGTATCAAGTACCCGCTGTGTGCGGGGGGAGAAAGACATCCCGCTAACTGAGACCGCCTGAAGACAGTTGGGTCTGCACGGAGGGGAGGGGGATCCAGAGGATTTCCGAGAGCCTCCTCTCCTAATTCTGCCGAAGTTGTGTCTGGCTGAATTCTACGTCTCTGAAGGGGCCTGCCAGGTATGTCCTGATGCTCTTATAATTGAGAGCGTTGATGTTCCTAGTGAACTGTCTCCTCTCTAATAGCCTTAAAGATGTGTGCACTAGAGCTTGCTGCCCCAGTGGAAAGCTGGGCACCCGGCCAGGGAGTCTTGCTTTAGAAAGTGAGTACAGTGCAGACCTGCAGTCACTCGGTGGAGCTTCCCCCAGCAGGGACTGCAGTGGGCTTGGCAGGGTAGGTTCATAGGACAGAAGGTCCAACAAGTCAGGATTTGCCTGTGAGTCACTGCAGAGGAGTGGGGGGTTGGGAACGGGCAGAGGATAGATTGCAGAGAGAAATACAGAAGGGTGGGAATGCCTTTTCATGACCCATCTTTGAGGGAGAGTGTATTTCCTGCTTTAAGATTTCTGAGAGGTGCTGTGTGACTTGGGTTCCTCTGCCTGGCCTGAGTGTCGGTGTTTCTAGCTGGTGGAAGTTTTTCTTCTCTTCAGGAATTTGTGAGCAGTCTCCACCCAGCAAGTGGAGAATTGTTTCCAGGAGAAGAAATGGTGTTTACCTGGCAGCCTCTGGAAACTAGTTAACTGTTTGCGCGATGTACCGAGAGGGATTTTTGTTAGGAAAACTGAAGCACATAATTCCTTCTGCACCAGTGGACTGATTTGAATGTTTCATGCTTCTTCCACCTCCTTAGACTCTGGAGAAAACCCCTCACGAGATCTTGTTTCCTGCAAAAAGCAGTGCCTGCGGCCACAGTAAATGACTCTGTGATGATGTGGGGCCTGTAATTAGTCTGTGTCAATATCCTGTTGCTAGTTGATCTCTGGGCAGGTTTCTCCTAGGTTGCTATTCTGCAGGGTGTAGTGAGACTATAGATCCCTGTTGTTGGGCCACTTTCTAGCTGAGACAAAAATCTGAGACTGACACAGTTTTTCTGGCTGCTTTGTTACCTCTTGGCGTTTTCTTTGTACTAGGAGTTTGATTAACCCATTCAGTCCTGGGCCTGAGTAAAGTTTCTCAGGGCATTTAGGAGATCACCCTAGATGAAGGGTCTTCCTAAAGGCCTTCTGATAATGGATATCCTGAATGAGACGAAAGAGAAAAAGCAGGATTTTACCATGTTGGGTTTTCTGCTTTCCTGCAGACGCCTTACTGGCAGACCTGGAATCTACCACCTCACATATCTCCAAAAGACCAGTATTTCTAACAGAGGAAACACCTTACTCCTATCCAACTGGAAACCACACGTACCAGGAGATTGCTGTGCCACCTCCAGTGCCCCCACCACCTTCCAATGAGGCCCTGAATGGCACTGTCATTGACCCCTTAGACCAGTGGCAACCCAACGTTTCCAGATACGTCCACCAGCAAGTAAGTGAATGTGTGTGGATGGGGAGGGTGCACGTTTGTTGTGTTGGTGCAGTATTTCTCAAGGAAGTAGATGAGGGGAGGGAATAGCAAGAAGGATGAGTTTGGCTAAGAACAGAGTGAGGAAATGGGGGGAGGTATGGGTTTTTAATAGAACTAACTGTTTGGAGCAAATGCAAAAAAGAATTTGAAAGCCATTGTCATTGTTCTGAAAAAAATGGTAGTGTGGTGAGATTAGTGTTAGTCATCGGTCTTGTAGCCTGTGGAAAGCAGACTGGGGGTTTCCAGCACAGATCTGCGACTCATAGGCAAATCTGAAGCAAGTGGAAAACAGTTATTCCTGGTGTAGTCCTGTAGTCCATCTAATAGAGGCTGGCTGGCTATATAGCAGGTTGTGGTTTTTTGTGGTGGTGTTGTGTGGGTTTGGGTTTTTTTTTGGGGGGGGTGGTGTGTGTATGTTGTTTTGGGGTTTTTTTGATGGGCTTTGTTCTGTCCTGTCCATGTGTGGGGTTGCAATGCAGTAGCGTACATATTTGGTTTGTATTTTCTGTTTCCAATGCAAATCTCATTTCCACAGCCTCAGTCCCAGTCTCCTATATACAGCTCTAGTGCCAAAAGCTCCAGTGCCTCTGTTCCTAGAGACGGGCTCAGCTCTCCTTCTCCTCGTGCCAGTGAAGAGGAACACGTCTACAGGTATCTTGTCCCTGTTCAGAGATAAGCCTGACTCACAACTTGATCCTGCTGTGGCTCAAGCTGCCTTCTATAAGTGGAAACAAACACTGTGCTCCCTGTGTATGTTATGTCGCCCCGTGTTGGTTTTGATTACCTCTTTTGTAAGAGGCCACTGTAACTTTTATACGCCCTTCAGACATTGGCCTGGCCCTTTGGTTTGCTCAGCTGCAGGAGAGGTTAAGGATCCATCAGACAGAACAGGGTCTGGATGTGTTGTGAAGGGTACAATCCAGGGACGAGTGTCAAATCCATCCCACTGATTAGCAACTCAGGAGCTCTTTAGGAGGTGGGTGGCCTTTGGGTCAGTTAACTCAGGGAACTCAGTTACCTGTGGCCTAGTAGGATGTGTAATGACTTGAATTTTCAAGTAAATTTGAACTTCTTAAAATGTTCATCTCAGTAGATGATAGATAACTAGTTTATACTCGTAAAGGCAGCTGCTCTTTAAACTGAGAGGCTGGAGGAGTAGCCTGTATGGTAGGACAGACCTTTCTGCTGACAAAGGGATGAGTGAGGAAGAGGCTGTCAGAACTTCATCTCTGATGGCCATCTGCAGTGCACTCAGTTCTGAGTACCTGCTTGCAGTGTGGAGACTGGGGTTTCTCTGGTGTTGTCTTCTAACCATGCCTAGAGCTCTCTCTGCTGAGCAAGAAGTTGCTTTCAAGCAGAACTAAGTCTGGGTAGAGGCAGGAATATACAGAGATGGCCCAATGGAGGCAGTAATTGCAATTTTTTTTTTTTTTTTTTTTTTTTTTTTTAGGTGGCTGCATACAATTAGTACAAAATAGAGGCAATTACAGCCATAAGACCTCCTGTACAAGGGTCTGGAATGGCTTGGTTCTAGTGTGAATTGTAGCTTGTGTGCTTGGGTCGGGATGAAGTATGCCCGCCTCAGATTACATTTGTGGATTTTTTTTTTTTTTCCCCAGTCTGAAAAGATAGATAGTAACTGCCCTTATGGAATTTCATAATTATCACTGTTACAGGTGTCAGAGTCCTAAAACCTGTTACATATTAACTTTCTGAGCATAATGTGGTAGTGTGCACAAGACAGAAGTTCCTATTTTGAATCTGGAAAGTATATTTTTGATAAAATAAGAACCTCTAGAGCATTAGAAGTCACTTCTTCACTTGTAAAACTAGGAGAAAATAATTTCCCTGCTATTGATGATGGGAAGACTGTTACTACAGTGTAATTACTATCAAAATCACTGCATTGGTGCCAAGTTTTGCTTTGAAACAGTTTGTAGCTGTGTGTGGTAAATGGGGTCACCTATATAGGATAAGAGATAATTACAGCCAGTGTTCTATGCACACTGTGCACAGGTAAACTTCTTTCACAGCTTCAGTATTTAAGGCAGTAGAAAATAGTTTCAAATTACTTTCCTATAAATTGATCAGTGTTCCCCAAGTTAAAGGTTTGAGTACTTGAGAAGAGACCTTGAGTGCTGCAAGAGTCCACCATATAAAACCGCGGCTTTTGACTTTTTGTTGATGGCTTAAAAGTTTGTACTTTGCCTCTTCCTCCAGTCTGTGCTAGTCCTGCATTCCCTTGCTTCAGGGGGGGAGGTTTTTGCTGCTTGGTGTGATGTCAGCAGAAACAAGTAATTTTCCTGTATGTGAGCTAATGGCTCTGCTGCTGTTCTGTGCGTCTTGGATCTGCAGACGGTTAACTCTTTGCTACAGGCTGTGCAGCACACAGCCCTTAAAGCTGAGGCCCTGTCCATCGATGCTATTTCTTTGTAACTGGCACCTGGAGGCGTGGCTCAGCAGTGGCTGTGTTGTAGTCATTTCACAAAGCACACATCTTCTTTCCCCCAGAACTAAAAGCATCAACTTGAAAAGAATAGGGTACATGTGTAAACTTTGTGAACCTAATGTAACTTTCCCTCCATCTTTCTGCTGTATCTTGACATAAAAGTTTCACACTTCCCTTTTGTCTTTAGTTTCCCTAACAAGCAGAAGTCTGCAGAGCCATCTCCCACAATGACCAGCTCCTCTCTGGGCAGCAACCTCTCAGAACTGGACAGACTTCTTCTGGAACTGAATGCTGTTCAACATAATCCCTCCAGTGGCTTCCCAGCAGGTAAGGAACAGCAAAGCATTTGGTATGAGTGGATAGTTTGATTCTCAAAATAGTAGCCTGCTTTTCCCTTCCAACATCCTTACTGGGAGACCCCCTCCAGCCCCCGATCAAAGATTTGTTTAGTATGATTGGGATCTCTTGAGGTCTGTGGTGCTCAAGCAAGGCTTAAAGCAAGGCCAACTTCAGAACTGGCTCTAACTATAAAGTTTCAAAGTTAGATTAGGTTGCTCAGGCCCTTGTGCTGTTAAGTTCTGAATATCCTCAGTTGGACGTTCCACAAGATTTCTGAGAAATTTGTTGTTCTTGCCTGTGATTAGCATGTCTGTATGGACCTAGGGGTCTGAATGTCTCTTTTCTGCTCCCCTTTCTTCAGATGAAGCCAGCAGAAGCCCATCACTACCCAGTGTCACTGGACCTCACTATGTCATCCCAGAGAGCAGCAGCTCTGTGGGAGGGAAGGCTGCACCCCCTACAAAAGAAAAGCCAAAGCGAAACGGTGCACGTGGGATTGAAGATGTGCGTCCCAGTGTGGAGAGCCTGCTGGATGAGCTGGAGAGCTCTGTGCCAAGTCCAGTGTGAGTAGTTTCCGGTGGTCGCTGGCTTGGGTGGGGTGAGACGGGCTCTTGTGGGAGCAGTGACTGTAGTGTAGGGGCAGATGCTGCAGGAGGGTGACAGACAGAAGATGGGCTTTGTCTAAAGGGTCAGAAATCAAGCAGATGCATGAAGATGCTGGTGCTCTTTTATCTTCTCCTGGATCAAAAAATACGTAAGTTATGTTATGAGAGGTGGATTGTTCAAACTCAGGTTTATAGCTAATCACGCTGTCTGACAAAATGGATGTTTGGTCATTGTCCATTCCTTACTGGATGGTATGTGTGTGCATACAGTCATGTTAGACTTGGCAGAGAGACAGGGTCTGTATGGAAACTGCATCTTGGGGAGGGCTGGCCAGGGTGGGCAGTGCTGATGAAACTTGTCGTGCTGTGCTTGCTTGGGGGAGCAGCAGGACTTTCCATCCAGGAGCGGTCTCCCAGGCTTAAACACACACTTTGTTTTGTTTTGTTCCCGACCCCCTTTTATTTTTCTCTTGTCAGCCCTGCAATCACTGTGAGCCAAGGTGAGGTGAGCAGCCCCCAGCGGGTCACCGCCAGTCAGCAGCAGACCCGTATATCTGCTTCTTCAGCTACACGAGAACTGGACGAGCTGATGGCATCTCTCTCTGACTTTAAGGTGCCCCTATCATAACAACTTAAGCCTTCATCTTGTCGTGTGTGTCCGTGTCATGTTGTCTCGTCGTCCCCCCACCCCAGCTGTGGAGTTTATGGGCTAAACTGTGCATGTTAGCCACAGTTGCTGACCTTCTTTGGTCTCCAGAATGCCCTCTTTACCTCTCAAACCTGCTCTGGGAAACCTCCTGTGGTGGCATTTGTGCTTTGAGTGCTGTTGTAGGTGTTCTTGGCTGCTATAAATTTTCATGACTGGCAGAGTAAGGCAGTTCTGGGGTCTGTTTTTCCTTTGGTTCTGCAGTTTGTCTGTTTGCCAAAAATAATGAGCTCAGGACAGAGTGAATTATTTTGCTGTGCTGCAACTTAACAAGAAGTAGGGGAGCATGGGACATCAATCTGCTTATGGACGGAGACCAAGCTCTTCTGTTCTGTGGGATGACCTTCCTCTTTGGAGTGTATTTTTACCCTGATTGCTTTCCTTGAGGAGGATCTTCTAGGCATATAGTGTGAGCACTGAAGCCTTTGCATTGGACAGCTGGAGATTTCAGAAGTTCGTGTATTAAGGGTTTGCCTTTCTCACATGTGTACATGCAAGTCTGCTTTCTAATCCTAAGGAAGTCCTTAGATCTCTGTTTTTTCCTCATATGGAAGATTCTCCTGATGCTTTGTGTTTCTTGTCTGTGCTGAACTCCATCTCCTCCTACTGTGACTTCAGGGGGGGCAGCCAGAGCTGGGGAATGTTTTGTGGGAGAGGTAGACAGGACATTTAATGACATCTTTGCTGTTTGTTGTTCTCTCAGTGCCAGCATTCATGTGAGAGCTTTTGACGTGTGCTGTGGGTTTTGTGGAGGTCATTACCATGCTCAGTTTTGACCCAGTGCGTGAGTTCAGAAGCCAGCAGCGAGCATGCACGCTCTGCGGGACTTTGCTTGCCTTGCACTTGCTGGAATTGAATTCAGTCTGCCATTTCTGGCCTGCATGCTTCAAGTTACTCAGTGTTTCCTCTAGACTTACTATAGTGTGTATTTAGTTAGTTGCAAATATTGACACTTTAGTGTTGCCTCTCTTCCTCCATATTGGGTCCTAGGGTAGAGTGCAGGAAATCCACAGGTGTCTGTTCACTCTGAAAAACTGCACCATGGTGAAGCTGGAGAGAGTTCCCACCTGCGCTGCTGGCGTACCCTGCCTTGCTCCTTCCGTGTGCTGCGGGAGCTTGAGTGCTCTGGCCTCGTGCCCCTGCTGCTTTTATCAGGGCTGAGAGAACCAGCTCGGGGTGTGGTTGCTGCCACCAGCCTTTGCTCCTAAGTGAGCTCTTGGCAACTGAGAATGACCTTGCCCAGCACAGGTTTTCCTTGCAGGATACAAGGAGGGGGCATTTCTAAGTGTGGGTGTTCAGATGTTCTGCAGTCTTGAGAAAAGGCCTAAGAATCTTTGTGCAACTGCAGTAAGACCTGCATGACAGATGAGCTGCTTTCTGTAATACTGCCTACCTTCCTGGATTAGTTTCTGGTTGAGCTCTGAGAGCAAACTGAAATGCAGCAAGATTTTTAAGATTTGGGTTTTATAAACACAGCATTAATATTTTTATGAGGCATTGAGCTCATCTGTGTCTAAACATTCTTCCTGAGCACAAGGAACATGGTTTCTGTGATCCTTTTCCTTTTGTTAATACTGTCATTGACTGTTTTTAACAGTTTCCATTTTTCTGTCCTCCAGGCTGCTTCATTTTCCCTTCAGTCCTTTTTACTTGTTTTTACCTCCTCTGTGCCAACTAGTGGTGTTAGCTTGTCTGTAAAAATGTATTTCTAGTCTGTATTAGTGGCAGGATATAAGGAAGAGAAACGGAGTCTTTGCAAAGTTGGAAAGATTAAAGGTGACCATTTGAGTACCAGACCTGTGCGTGGTTGCAAGAAATAGGACAGAAATACTAAGTATGATGTGTAATTAGTTGTAGTTCGTACAACTAGAACTTGCAGTAGATGGGGATGGGAGGAGTGGAGGCACTGATGTTTAATTTCCCTCATACCCCAGAGTAAAAGGTGCCGTTAGACTGATACATTACCCTTTTGTCATTTTTTTTTCCCTCGCTTTAATGAGTTGCTCATTCTTTCTGCTTACAGAATCCATTTGATTTCGGTTATCTAGCTCATCAGTCAGCAGGCACGGAGATTACTTAATGCACTTGTGTTTTTCAACCTCTGCCATTTCTGTGTAATAGGATACCTGCTTACTGCGTAACTAGGTGGCTGTATTTAACTGTTCTATTACTGTTGGATGTTTAACCATTGCTCATATTTTGTAGCTAGTATGTTTGTAATGTGCTTGAAATACTTGCTTTAGGAAGTCTGGAAACTAAGTGTGAACCAGAGCATAAAACTGAGTCACTTTAAGAGGTGCATCCAGCATAGGCAAAATACAGGGGGAGGGCAATATTGGGAAATTTCCTCATTTTAACTGCTGAGTGTACTTGTTAGTCCTTTTCATCGCTGCTGTGACTGTGGGTCTTGCTGTGCTACTCAAGGGGAGGAGCAATCTGTAATGAATTATGGTCCCTTATTGCTCTTTCCTTTCTGAGTGTGATCTCCCTATAGCGCTGCTGTTATGACTTCACAAATGTGTATGTCTGTGCCACCTCCTGACCCCTCGGGCTGGTAGCAGCTCAGGTCAGCTGAAGGTATATGTCTCTTCCATCTACTGGCAGATTTTGTGCATGATTTGGTTCATTTTATCCTTTTATTCATGCAGAAAGGTAAGTAGAAGCTGAGATACCATACAAGGGCTTGGGAAGTTATGTGCCCTGCTACCTTAGAGCATAAGCATCTAACCTCTTGAGGCTTCTTTGGAAAATGTGACTAAGAATTGGAGCATGTCTTGATAGCTCTTGGATTTGGAAATCCTTTGTGTATACGGTTTTATAGCTGAGAGGGATCAGCATTGGTCTCAGGTTGACCTGCTGTGTGAACTTGTCCAAGACACTGTTCTGTTTTCCCTTTTTAAGGAAAAGGAGTAATGCCAGTTTGTCTCCTAGAGTTTAGCCAGGAACCACTGACAATGGGGAAAATGGGGAAAGGAGGACTCATGATCTTTTTCAAAAGACCCTGTAAGTCAAGGAGAACCAAAAGCTCTGTATCAGTCGCTCTTGTTAGTGTGTATTTTGAATCGAAATTAATACTGATTTTATCACAATGTAAATGTGGAATCTTTGGCCTAAGGGGAAGAGGCTAATCTAGCCACGTAAGCAATGCTTACAAGGGCATGGAGTGACTGACAGACTCATATAGATTCCGTATGTGTCACATCCAAGGTGAGATTAGTGATGTGAATAGAACAAAGCCCATGTCCTCTGTTCTTGCTGTGAATGCCCTGAAGCTTTGTTTTCATTGCCATGAACTCAGCCAACTGGAGCATTTTATTAGTGTATCAAGAAGAAAATGTCATGCTTTGTTCTATTCATTGATTGCTTTTTTTCAGCTTTGAAGCGTAAAATTTACACGTCTGACTATGAGTAAGTTGTTAACGTGACCTTTACCCACAGTCTAGACATTCCTGGGTTTGTAGCTGGCTTCCCAGCTGCCGCTGCATGCCCCCATCAAAGCTGCAGGTGAACACGTGAGCTATCACTTAGAGGGCATAGGGAAAGGATCTTGATACCTGTAGAACTTCATCTCCCAAATTTCATTTGAAGATCATCACAAAGTCATACTGCTTCTGCTGTTTGATATCCCATTTTCCTTCCTTACTCTTAGAAGTAAGGCTTTGGATCAACACGGCTCTTTGATTTGGAGGTCATGATTGTTATAATGCTTAATTCCTTTGCTTTTTTTCTTCTCCTCACCTCTGTCTTTATCTTTTTCTCTCTTTGTTCCTTCTGTCTCCTTTTTGCAGACAAGTTCCACTATGTCTATGATTTCTGAACCCTCCCTAGAACCAGTTCCCAGTTCATCAAATGCAGACTCCAGCAATGCTCCTCACAGTTTAACAGCGCTATCCCATTCCAAACACCCTTCTGCAGGTCACGGCAGGGACTTGGCAGTGGCAGCGTCTGCCCCTTCAGCAGTCCTCTGCATTGAGGAAGGCAGTAACGCTGTAGTTCTGCCTACTTCAGGGCATTCTCCCACTCTTCCACGTATGCCCTGTTTGCCACAAAGGGTCCCTGTGCCCCCACCACGGGTCTCTTCTGGTTCTGCTGTTCGTGGGGAGCAGATGACCTCTGCAAGCTTGGTTCGGCTGAGCAGAAAGCCTGACTCTTCTAGAAATGCTTCCCAAGCTGTGCCGGCTTCCAGTGTGGAGCTTCTGTGTAAATCTGCTAAAGTGGAGGCACAAGGCCTAGAAAATGATTTGGCAAAAGAGACTGAGAAGAAGGAGCAGAGAACTGACCCAAAAATCTCAAGTGTACCAATTTCAAACACTTTAAATGGTCAAGGGAAGGGGCAGATACCTCAAGAGCTGGATCAGCAGGGAGCATTCAGGGACAACTCAGCCTTTCCTTCCCAGGGCAGAAGTGTGGAAACAGGTTTAGATGAGCTGTGGGCCCTGGAGCTGTCTGTGCATGTGCCAGAGGTACAGGCAAAGGATGACAGTGTTTTAGGTCCTGTGTATGAACCTTCTGTTGTGGCCCTGGATCAGTGGGATGTCTTCCCAGACACTAAAAAAGAGTTGGGCTTTGTAGTGGAGCAAGGACAGGAGCTAAAAGCTGAAGTACCGCATGAAAGCAAGGTAGATGGCTGTCCTGATCTGGTCAAGAAGCGGCAGGGCAGAGAGAGAACCCCTAGGAAGGCAAGTAACATGAACAAAGCCAGAGGAGACCAGGAAAATGAGCAGTTCAGAAGTTCTGCAGTTGCTCCGGAATCTCCTGAAAATGTTTGGAAAGCTGAATGGGATCTGCCATGCATCTCCAAACCACCCGTTGAGAGGATTTCTGCATCAGGCCAGGCAGGCACTGAGTAACTGTAGGAGTAGGACGAGTCCTACACTAGGACTGTTCTGACAGAGCACTAACACTTTGTGTGTGGTGTGAGTGTGCCCGGGCTCACCCACACTAACAGCATGCAGCTCGGAGTTACTGACAGCTGCACGTCACGGAGGTTTGAAATCCTCTGCTTTGTCTTGTGGTCTCTTCTGCATGTTGGTCAGCAGCACAGAATGTGGCAGTTTGTAGGGACTTCCCTGTGGAATGGACTGTTGTTCCCTAACTGGGGTAAGACAGTCCACAGAGGCCTCTGAAAAGTTCAAGAGCTGTTTCACGCTGCTGGAGGATGTTCCTGACTTGGGATGGCAATTCCCCTGCTCAGCTGGCCTTTTTAGGTCTCATTGCTGGAGCTGTTAGTATTCCTTCCAGTACTGGAAGTGCGCTTTGTGCACCAGACATCTGTGACCACGAGTCTTATGCCTGTAAAGGGCAAACTCGGAGATGCTGCTCTGTGCCCTTGTGATGCTGAGTCGTCTTTAATGCTCAGTGGAGTGGTCATGCTGCACCTCCTATCTTGGCTTCCTGCTGGTTAATCTTTCCCTTCCTTTTCTAGATAGTTATTTTTGGCTGCTGTGATTATCCTTACAGGGTTTTTCCTTGCACTGAGTCACTGTTCTGGGCTGTGCCAGGAAGAGTTTTGGCATTGTGGAATAAATGTCATCACTCTTCCTGCTCACATTTGTCACTAATGGCTTGAGTTTGTACTGCTGCATCTCGGGGCTTGCTCTGACATTGCTCTTCTCTGCTGATACTATTGCCTTTGTCATTTAGATTAAGTCTTTAATCAAGAGGACAAAAGAGACTGCGAATGTGCATCCAATGTATCGTGACCTCTCTCCAAGGCATAAACTAGGTCCTGCCATATTTCACAAGACTGAGTCCCAAGATCGCTTGATTGAAGAGCTGCAGGACAGACTGGGCATCGCTAAACAGGAACAGGACGAATGGAAAAGCCAGGATGACTGGCTGACAGAGGGGGTCATTATCACTGCCAGACCCCAGGGGGAAGAGCAGAATGGTGGACAGCAAGTAGAGAAGGTAGAAGGCAGGGACATGTGCTGGGAATATTCCGGCATGTCCCTCTGTCCAGATAGCATTGTGTGGAGGTGCAGGTTTGAGTGTCCTAAGCAACACAAAACGAAGAAATAACTCTTTCTATGCACCCTTGTTGGGCCTGAAAAGGACTGGCACATGGGTCCTAGTTCTTGCTATTTAAGAATTGGAGTGGGATCAGAGGGTGCTAGTGATGATACCTGTTTGGGGAGTCTGCTACTATCACATGTCAAATGTCCATGTGGGGATTATTTTTAAAACCACACTGGGAAGGCTGTCATAAAGACACGCTTTGTTTTCCCCAGTCCTGTACCTGTGCAGAAGGTTCTGGGTGTAAGATGGTGCTCTTCCTTGAGCTACAGAGAGAAGTGTGTTTTCTTGTTCCCTTCTCTTTCTTGCTGCTTTTCCCCCTTAGATAAACATACTGGTAACAAGCAGCCTTCCTGTTGCAGGAAGTGCTTGTTGGTTCCTCTTTGGATTTATTCACCTTTCTTCTTCCTCCCTGTCTTTCTAGGTGGTTTTTCCTCCAGAATCCCCGCTCCCCCCAAGGAGGACGGTCTCTGTTCCAGCTTCTCCTCCGCTCCAGCCTTCCAAAGAAGCTGCAAAGACAGTCCCTCCTAATGCTGCTCCCTCTCATCTCTCTGGCCCTGCACCACTCCCACCTCAGCCTCCCCATGTGCCATCTACCCCAGCTCCCAGTCCTGTCTCCTCCTCTTCCTTCAGCTTGGCTCCTCAGCCTCTCTTCCAGTGGGAAACTTCTGATGATGATTATCATGAGCTTTCTGTTGTGGGCACCCCTCCTTCTGTTCCTGTTCTCCCCAGACCTGGACCCCTAGCACCAAGACAGTTGTTTCTGTTGGCTGTCAGACTGAAGATAATGCTTTCTTCCCTCAGATGCAGGCAGGCTTCTCTTTTTCTGTGGTGTGGGTTTTTTTGTTTTGTTTTGGTGGTTTTATTTTATGTTTTTTTTAAGCGGTGTTTTCCAGTCTAACCACTGCTCTGCTGCTCCCAACTTGATTGTTCAGTAGATGTAGTGTTCAGGTAAAGGCTGGAACTCCTAGATAGAAGAGAGGAGACATTGGCAATATCAAATCAATCTACTCGTGCCTGTCTAGCATTGCCTGCACATGGTTCCTGTCTGTCGTGCTGATCACTGTGCAGCAGGGATCACATAGACTACTTCCCTCTGAGATGAAGAAGTTAACTCTGAAACACAGGCCTTGGCTCTCCCTGCCACAATCCATCTTGGAGTGGGGGGAGTAAAAGGTGATAAAATCTTGCCTGTTTAGGCAGGTGTCCACAGTGTGAGTGGAATTTGGGGAGGAGATGAGACGGTATGATGGAGACCTGTGTTCTGCGCCTCCTGTCAGGGAAGGGCTGCAGCTCCAGGATGGTGGAAAGTCTTAATGTATGTGACCAGTGCAGTGTTAGGCGTACATGCAGCTTCAAGCGGTGAGCAAAGAAATGCCTCTGCATCTTGAACTGTTGTGCTTTTCAGGTGACCTCAGCTACTCCACTCGTCTGCAGTGCCAATTTGCTGGCTGCTCATCCCCCCCTGGCCCTTCCCACCCCTGAGAAGGCAGGATTTCCTTTCTTTCTCAGCATGGTGTACTCTTCTGGTCAATGAGTGTGCTGTAGATGCTGCTGGGATCTGCTCCTAGAGCTCCTAGCTCCATTAATGTAGATGATAACCTGTAGTGCATGGTTTGCTGCTTGTGGAGCTCCTAACTGTGCTTGAGTGATGGCAGCTGTTGTGGGTGAAGGGCGGGAATTTCAAGGTCCTTTGCATGATGAATTTGTGTGGATTCTGTGCTGGGTGTCCCTTGTAAACAGCAGGTGTTGTGTGCAGGAGGTGGAAACAAACCTTTTTCAGGTGGGGACTCATCTGTGAGCTGTCAGGAAGGCTGGGTCACCAGGCCAGGTAGAAGTTGTAGTGTCCACAGGTGGTTGTGCCTGCACTGAGGTTAGCTGTGGCTTGCGGGAGTGTGACGGGTAGTCTGTTGCTTCACCTTGCAAGGGTTGCAGCACTGTGTTGCTACATGTTGCATTCATCTCATCCCCTTTCTCTCCAGATGGTATTTATCATTTGTGTGCGGCATTTGAGCCTGCCCTGCCTGATGGCCGCAAGCCCCTGGCTGGAGTGAGAGGATATGATTCCCTCGACACAGTCCAGCCCCTTTCCTCCTGCTGTGTTGTGCAGGAAGCCCTGGCTTTGTCCTGGGACTCTGTCCTGGCTTCGTATACAGAGGCCTGTTGTCTCCCTCCTGCGAGCAGTCTCCTTGCAATGCTGTACTTTGGAGGCACCCGCTGTAACCATTTGGTAGCAAATACCTGCGGTGTGGCAGAGGGTTTGTTTTTAGGCTCAGGACATTGGGGTGTGATGGGGCTTTTCTGTGCCGCCAGACTAGCGGAGGTTGCAAGCTGTGGCAAGGCTGATGAGGGATGTGTGTGTAAAATTATGTATGTCATGAGAATTTTTATACAAACAAGTAGAAACCAGGGTTTGTCATTGAGTAAACTAGTTGACTACAAGTATGACTAGCTGCAGGACAGGGAATAGAGTTTCTCCTGTGGCTGAAAGGCTCTGAAGCACTTCAGCATGTCCCTGCTTCCCTGGCTGTGCTGTCAGCAGGCTGGTGAGTTGTTTGCAAGTGTAGCTTTTGTCTGTTTTGATCTGTCCTCTTAGTAAGAGAAAACATGTGCTCCAGACCAACATCCCAGGGAGGGACTTCTTTGGGCCCCTCTAAACCTGACAGCTATTGCAGTGCAAGCTCGGATAAAATAATCTGTGTTTCATTATTGCGGTTTGTCTGCAAAGGGGATTTTGGTGGCCAAAGAGAACATACGCTTTGTTTATAAGTTATGAACCTAAGTAAAACACTTCTCCCCCTCCTCTGGGAAGCCTTTCCAAGCCGTGTGTACTGTGTGGTGTGAGTTGCAGAAATGGCCTCAGAGACAAGTACCTTAATCCCCTTACTCCCACCCCCGTGCGTTTCCAGCGTCGGACAATAGATGTGGCAGTCTTTCCATTGCTGTCCTGCCTGCCGGGGCTCTGCTGTGGATGCGCTGCCCTCTCTGTAGGTAGGCAGCAGGCAACTTGAAGAGGGTTATTTCCTTCCTGCTTCTACTCGCTTAGCTGGGGTGTGGGATGAGAGCTGCCTGATGGGGCAAAGGAGACTTGGCAGAACGATCTGTGGAAGGTTGGTGCAAAGGGAGGGAGGGGAAGGGAGAAGATACCCTAGCTGAAAGAGAGGCGAGATGAGGAAGAGGAGAGTGATCTCAGTCGGAGAGGAGAGAGTGACAACTGAGAGTGTGCAACAGCATAGGAATAGAGAGAGGTCAAGGGGAAGGGGCCTTCTGGATGGCGTCTCTGCTTTGTCAGCTGTCCAGGAACTGATGAGGTAAAGGGAGATTTTTGGCAGAGGTGTAGAGAGCACTGTACTGACTGCTTGGGATCTGCTGATGACTTCAGCTGTATGTGCAGTGAAGGAAAATAAAATCCTTGGTTCACAGCTCTGCTGTTACACATCCCAGCGTCTCCGCATGTCCCTGTGTGGGCAGAAAACGTGAGTGTACTTGATCCTGGCGCTCACTGGCTTCTGCAGAGGGTGTAGCTGTCTCCTAGCAATCTCCTGTCCATCTCTACAGAGAAGCTACTGGCAGCAACAGCAGGCATTTCTCTTTTTAAGCACAGCAGCACTCCCCTTACAGTCTTTGTTTTCTCTTCTCTGCAGTTCATGGCACAGGGGAAAGCCGGGAGCAGCTCCCCTCCATCCACAGCCTCCAAACCTGGCAGTCAGCTGGACACCATGCTGGGAAGTCTCCAGTCTGACCTGAACAAACTGGGTGTAGCTACAGTTGCCAAAGGTGTCTGTGGAGCCTGCAAGAAGCCTATTGCTGGGCAGGTGAGTTGAAGGTGCCGTCTCGTTGCTGAATCTTGGGCTGCAGCTGGGAGTAATGGGGAGGGCTGTTTCGTGAGGCTGAAGAGACTGGAGATGCTGGAGAAACTGAAGTACTCTATTTATCCACTGGCTAGGTACGCTGTAAGCTCCTCCAGTGACCTCTACCCTGCCCTTGAGGGACTGCCCTCTCCTGAGATGATAGGTAATTCAGTTTTCATGCTATCCCAGTCCAGGGCTCACTTGAGTAGTAGAAATTGTCATTCTTGCTGATCTCCAGCTGGTAACTTGTCATATGGTCTAGGGGAGAGGGCAATAGAGTTGTCCTTCATAATTTGTCTTCCCAACAGGTAGTTACAGCCATGGGGAAAACCTGGCACCCTGAGCACTTCGTCTGCACCCACTGCCAGGAGGAGATTGGGTCGCGGAACTTCTTTGAGCGGGATGGTCAGCCCTACTGTGAGAAGGACTATCACAACCTCTTCTCCCCTCGCTGCTACTACTGCAATGGGCCAATCCTTGATGTGAGTACCTTGGGGGATTAAGGGCACTGGCAAGGTGCTGCAGGCCTAAGTGTTAAAAATTCCACTTCACCCATATGTCCTGGGTGGTAAATTTGGGGACTTCTGTTTTTCCTTTGCCCTGGCTCTGAAAAAGAAACTACTTGGCCCAGTCAAATTCTTACACCAGTGAGAGGAGTTAGTCCCTCTTACCTCTGAAGTTCCTTCAGAACCCCACATCACTCCATCATTCTGGTAACGATTCCCTGGCTTTTGTCTGTTGGTCGCCTGTAGTAACAGGCACTGGTGCTAGTCCCGAGAGCTGGATGGGGCCCTGTATAAGGGAAGCAGTAGTGTGGAAGATCCTTTTAGGGTAAAAAAAAAAAAAAAAAAAAAAAAAAAAAAGTGTGCAATAGGGAAAGTCTGAACGAGCCAGAGGCAGGGGAGAATTGACTCAGCTCTCTAAAGGGCAGTCTATTTTAATGCACACTCTTGTCAGCACCGACATTAATGTGTTCTTCCCCCCACCCAGCCCCCCCTTTACTCACCTCCAAGCTGAAGCCCATAATTTACATGACTTGTACTTTGTGTCGTCTTCTGAACAGAAAGTGGTGACGGCTTTGGACAGGACATGGCACCCTGACCACTTCTTCTGTGCCCAGTGTGGAGCTTTCTTTGGACCCGAAGGTATTGTTGGTTTATGAAAGGGGAAAATGATCTCCTCCCTGAACTGCAGACAAGTGTGTGAGGCAGAGCTGCTATTCAGGGACAGGCTGAGAGCGCACAGGGGAACTACTGACGATGGAAGTTCCAAGGGCTATAGCTGTTTATGGGTGAAGGATGCTAGCAGTAATCTTCTTCCTCTCCAGGGAGGAAAGAGTATACATGTGCCCGTGTGCGCGTGGGACAGGAAGGGCAGCAGAACAAGGAACAGCTACCTGCTGTGTGTGTGTTAGCGGGGCGAAGGATGATCCTGCTGATGCCGGTTACACCGTACTTAGGTAAAGATCAGGAGCTGATACGCTTTGCCTCTGTTCTCCTTTGGCAGGATTTCATGAGAAGGATGGCAAAGCCTATTGCCGCAAGGACTACTTTGACATGTTTGCTCCCAAGTGTGGAGGCTGTGCCCGGGCTATCCTGGAAAATTACATCTCTGCCTTGAACACCCTGTGGCACCCTGAATGCTTTGTCTGTCGGGTAAGAAACCCAAGGTTCTCCTCTGCTGCTCTACGACCACTCTCATTTCTACCCTGCCCTCATCTGGTCCCTTATCAGGAAAAGGCGTCTGTGGGGTAGTGAAGGGCAGCCAGGCCCACAAGATAAAAACATGTCAGCAACCAAACACCTTCTTGTTCCTCTGCCTGTTTACATTAAACTTTCTAGCTGCTTTGCTCTTTCTGTTCTCAGCTGCAATTACGGACTTCTGCAGCAGTTCACAGATAAACAGAGACATTTTCTGTGACCTTTAAATAATTATAAGCTAAGCTTCTCTCTAAGCACTTGCCTCAGCAATCAGATTTTGAGTATCTTCCTCCCATGCTCCATCTGACAATGTAAACTAATGAGACTGACCTTGTTCAGATAAACATGCAAGTCAGTGAAATAGTGGCAGGCTCCATGCAGCAGGCATAATAAACAGGAATACTGCAGATTAAATGCTTGGCACTTTTTCAGAGAGCATTGCAAATATTAACTCTTACAGGCCCCAAGAGATGAGCAAAATCAGCCAGTGTTTCCTAGAGTGGGAAAGAAGGGCAGAGACCAGAACAAGCATCTAGAACCACAAGCTGCTGGTTCCTGGTATCGTGCTCAGAGCAGGCTGTTGCCGTGCTGTTGGGACTGTCTGTGGCTCCTGCAGTGGTGTGCGGGGAGTGGAGGCAGAAGCCCTGACAGTGGGGCCTGGGGAGGGCTGTGCCTTTTTGTGCAGGCATTGAGTATCAAGTAGTTCTGCTTTCCTTTCCCCCTGCTGCCACGCTGCCTGTATTAGTGGGGCCAGCACTGATGTCTTCCAGGACACAAGAGGGGATTCTCTTCCCATTTTTGCTGAAGCAGAGCAGACTTTGTAGCTGTCCTGCTGACTGAGGGAGGAGACTGTTTATTGAACTAGTTGTCAGCATTAGAAAAGTCTTGGACACACTGTAGGCAAGCTGTGTTCATCCCGGTATCGCAAGTGTTTAGCTATTCAGGGCTCTGCATGCTGTTTGCTGGACTCCTGTGTACATGTTGGGGTCCAGCTGTGTATGATACTCGGTGTCCTCCTGTGGTGGCTTGACACCAGGTGCCCACCAAAGCTGCTCTGTCACTCCCTTCCTCAGCTGGGCAGGGGAGAGAAAACATAATGAAAGGCTCATGGGTAGAGATAAGGACAGGGAGATCACTCACTGATTGCCATCACGGGCAAACCAGACTTGACCTGGGGAAAAAGTAATTTATTGCCAATTAAATCAGAGTAGGACAGTGAGAAATAAAACTAAATCTTAAAACATCTTCCTCCCACCCCCTCCCTTCTTCCCGGGCTCAACTTCCCTCCTGATTTCTCTACCTCCCCTGAGCAGCACAGGGGGATGGGGAATGGGAGTTGTGGTTAGTTCATCATGCATCTCTGCTGCTGCTTCCTCCTCAGGGGGAGGGACTTCAGTCTTCTCCTGCTCCAGCATGGAGTCCCTTGCACAGGCACAGCCCCTCAGGCACAGAGGGCTCCAGCGTGGCCCCGTCATGGAGTCACAGCTCCTGCCCCAAACCTGTTCCAGCCCGGGCTTCTCTCCCCACGGGGCCACGGGTCCTGCCAGGATCCTGCTTCAGCATGGGCTGCCCATGGGCTGCCATGCCGCGGCCTCCTTTGGGCATCCCCCTGCTTTGATGTCGGGTCCTCCATGGGCTGCGGGTGGGTCTCTGTTCCCCTGTGGGCCTCCGTGGGTGCAGGGGCACAGCTGGCCTCATCGTGGGCTGCACCAGGGGCTGTGGGGAACCTCTGCTCCGGCGCCTGGAGTTTCTCCCTCCTTGTGCACTGACCTTGGAGTCTCTCACATCTTCTCACTCCTCTCTGCCACTGTAATCCTGCAGCGGTTTTTTTTTTCCCCTTTTTAAATGTTATAGAGGCGCCCCCGCTGTCGCTGATGGGCTTGGCCTTGGCCAGGGGCAGGTCCGTCTTGGAGTTGTCTGGCATTGGCTCTATCAGATGTAGGGGAGGCTTCTAGCAGCTTCTCACAGAAGCCACCCCTGTAGCCCCCCCGCTACCCAAACCTTGCCACGCAAACCCAGCACACCTCCCTGGGGAAGAGGATGGTGTTGGGGCTGAAGAAAACCAAGATTCTGGAAATGAGGCTTCTGTGGGCCTTACTGCTGACATATTTGGTAAATCTGGCAGCATCCTCGACTCTCTGCCACACCCTGCTGCCTCAGTTTCCCACTCACGCAAGGAGTCGTGCAGGGACACTGGGTGCTTCGGTTGCAGGTGCTGAAGTGTAGCATCCTCAGATTCCTGACGCTGGGGGGGGAGGAGCTCTGGATGCTAATAAGCACATAGCTGGTGTATCCTCTTCTCCTCATCTATTCAGAATCATTAGCACCGTAGAACAAACAGTTTCTCTCAGTAGCGATGTGTGTATACCTGGTGGAGATGTTTCAAGATGGATGGTCCTGTGCAAAGCGTACCAGCGTAATGCCAGCCATTCTGGAGAGATCGCTTGTAAAGATTAATTGTGCCTCATTTTCTCAGCTGGAACCAGTCCCACATTCATAACAATTCTGCTACATGAAGGTCTGTGGTGGTCCCTGCTTCTGCCTGCCACTGTGGGGAAGTTGGAGATTAAAAAAGAAAAAAACAACAGGGAAAGGTGATGCCATGTTTCCCGTCTCAGGGGAAGGAGTGTTCCCCTTTCTCCTGGCTGGACACCTTGTAGCTCATCTGTAGTATTTTCTTTGTAGAAGTGAAACCAGCTGGGGGGAAGGAGCGTGGTTGATTCCTTTGCTTGTGGCTGTATCTGTCCATCTATCAGCCTTTCCTTGGTAACTCTTCGGTTGGGCTCTTTGGACAACAGGGCGATGCCCGAAAGGCAGCAGTTCACCGTGCCCACGGTACGGCTAGGCTGTTTTGCAGCGCAGAGGAGGCGGCTTGTGGAGCTGTCTGCATCCTCAGCTTGTACAATCTGTCCCCTTCTGCTTTATTCTCCTGCAGGAATGTTTCACACCATTCATCAACGGCAGCTTCTTTGAGCATGACGGGCAGCCCTACTGCGAGGTGCATTACCACGAGCGTCGCGGCTCGCTCTGCTCCGGTTGCCAGAAGCCTATCACAGGACGCTGCATCACTGCTATGGGCAAGAAATTTCACCCTGAACACTTTGTCTGTGCCTTCTGCCTCAAGCAGCTCAACAAAGGAACCTTCAAAGAACAGAACGAAAAGCCCTACTGCCAGAACTGCTTTCTCAAGCTCTTCTGTTAGAGGCATCGTAGATGGGCGCTAAGCATCTTTCTGCCACCCCCTTGGCAGTTCTGTCTCTCTGAACATTACTGTGATTTAGAAACCTTACCAGGCAGGGGAG
>JMFS01014550.1:0-24385 GCA_000699545.1 Podiceps cristatus | reverse complement strand
ACCTTTCTATGATTCTATGATTCTATGAGTCACGACTGTAAAACTGAGCCATGAAAGTATTTATTTATTTATTTATTAAACTAGACACATTTGTCCTCTGCCTCTGAAATTCAAAGATTTTTGCAATCTTATACCTTTTCCACATCCAGGTTCATGCCCAGTGGAGAGCTGTAAATTTTCCTGTATGGATTATGATGCCTCTTTGTAAATAAGTAATAAATAAGTAAATAATTTGTTAGCTTTGGACTTCTGCTTCATGGTAAAAAACAAAACATGTGACAGAGCTGTCCAGGGAGATTTTCCATTTTATTTTTCATGTTTAGTCAATCTTATGGATCATTGAGGTATTTATCCTACAGCTTAGCCCCACAGTACTCTACCTCACAATCCTTCTAACGAGAGTTGGCTTCTTTTCATCTCCATACTCTTGGGATAACTTTTGTTTCATAATAGAAATTATCTGTAACCTGATGGTCATCAACTTTCCTTAATAACTTTTCAAAGAACTGTAAAAAAAAAAAAAAAAAAGCTCAACAACTTCAAAAGGTTAAAAAGGACTAGTTTGTCCTCATACACTGTTTGGTTAACTTTAAAAAGAATTTTAAGAAAAGTTGGAGAACAGCATTCAGTTTTGCATAATTCATGCAGCATGATGGCATGAATTCAGGATAGATGTCTTTCTCTTAACTTTCTTGTCTTCTTGAGTTTAAAACTTAAACATGACTTTTGGGGTGGTTTGTTGGGTTTGGTTTTTTTTTTTTTTGGTATTCAGAAAACTGAGAAAGAGCGACTCATTGCATTATTGCAATTTATATCATTGAAAAAAATAGGTTTGTCCTTGACCTAAAGGCAACCTAAAACATTGTAAGAAATGGACAGTTATCAGCTTTTCCAATCCTTTTTTTGCCCTATATAAGTATTTTTAGACACTCAGATTGATTCATAGTGTGAATGAATTTGGACCACTGAGGCTCTGAAGACTTGAAAAATAACATTACTGTAAACTTCATTTTCAATAGAACTAGTCAGACAAGAGGATGATTACCATTTGCAAACAGTAATGAAGAGCTGAGTTAATTTTATGAAGGTACGATGGACTAGACTATTTGAAAATGATCATTTTCAGCACTGCATATAGCTGTTCTTAATCTGTATTTTGAATATATCTTTATTTAACCAGGATAAAAAAAGCTGCCTAAAATTCCTTTTGACATAGAACATAATGAGATAGCAATCTCTGCAAAACTCATAATTCTCAGGGAAATTGTTAACCAATTATAAACATAACATAAAATATCAATGGCTATGATGTATTTTGAACACAATTATGATAATAAAGTATAATCAAATATGTGCAAGCAGTAGCAATTACTAGTGCATACCATTAAGCCATCTGCTAATTAATCCAAAGCAATAATATGGTTTATTTAATAAGTTCCAGCATTTCTCTTTGAAGATGTGTACAGAAAAATAAGTGGTTTATGTCTGATGAAGCAGGGAATGATTCTATGAATCTAGAGCTTTGCTGTAATAGCTTATAGAATCATAGGAAGGTTTGGGTTGGAAGGGACCTTAAAGATCATCTAGCTCCAACCCCCTGCCAAGAACAGGGACACCTTCTGCTAGACCAGGTTGCTCAGAGCCCCATCCAGCCTCACCCTGAACACTTTAAGGGATGGGGCATCCACAACTTCTCTGGGCAACCCATTCCAGCACTTCACCACCCTCATTGTGAGGAATTTCTTATTTGTATCTAATTTAAATCTACCACCTTTCAGTTTAAAGCCATTACCCCTTGTACTACCACTACATGCCCTTATAAAAAGTTCCTTCAGGCATGCCTTTGTAAAAATTGCCTCTCCAGCTTTCTTGTAGGCCTCCTTTAGGTACTGGAAGGCTGCTGTAAGGTCTCCCTGCAGCCTTCTCTTCTCCAGGCTGAACAAGCCCAACTGTCTCAGCCTGTCTTCAGAAGAGAGGTGCTCCTGCCCTCTGATCATCTTTGTGGCCCTCCTCTGGACTCGCTCCAACAGGTCCATGTCCTTCTTGTGTTGGGGACCCCAGAGCTAAAGACAGCAAGGCACGTGGGGTCTCACCACAGGGGAATAGATTCTGCAATCACCTCCCTCGGCCTTCTGGCATTGCGGGTCATCAACCACCACCCCCAAGTCCTTCTCCTCAGGGTTCCACTCAATCCATTCTATGCTCAGCCTGTATTTGTGCTTGGAATTGCCCTGACCCACATGCAGGACCTTGCACTTGGCCTTGTTGAACTTCATGAGGTTCACATGGGCCCACCTCTCAAGCCTGTCAAGGCCTCTCTGGATGGCATCTCTTCCCTCAAGTGTGTTGACTGCACCACACAGCTTGGTGTCATTGGCAAACTTGCTGAGGGTGCACTCCATCCCACTGTCCATGTCGCCAACAAAGATGTTAAACAATGCCAGTCCCAATACCAATCCCTGAGGAACACCACTCAATGCTGGTCTCCGCTTGGACATTGAGCAGTTGACCACAACTCTTTGAATGTGAGCATCCAGCCAATTCCTTACCTCTTGAGTGCTCCATCCATCAAATCCATGTCTCTCCAATTTAGAGACAAGGATGTCATGTGGGACACTGTCAAATGATTTACACAAATCCAGGTAGATGATGTCAGCTGCTCTTCTCTTATCCACCCACTCTGTAAGCCCATCGTAGAAGGCCTTGGAACTTGGAACCTCTCAGATATTTTTATTTAATTCTTGTCACTACTGCAATAATTTTAAATATCACCACGCTGCTGTGAGCAAAACTTGCAAGGGGAAAACAAGAATGCAAGACTTGCCTGTGAGTAGAAAACTATTCATAACAGCCAACAAATTGATCACGGGGAAGAAGAGGTCATCCCCAAAGCCTGAAATGATAGGAGAAACTATTGGTTTCATGGGACTGCATATGGGATGAGAACACTCAGTACCAATAGATCCAAACTTGTTTAGTTTTACTACAGAATTCAGTAGATTTATGTAACTGCTCCATCTGTCTAAATACCTTGTAGATAGTGTCTGGTATTTTAAGTATCTATCAAACATTTTTCCCTGTCATCCTAAAGTTTGCTGCTACACATACAGAATATGTTTTGCTCTTATCCTCTCATGTGAATGTCTCTTATCAGTTTCCTTATTTCCTCTGTGAAAATGTTCATTCCGCTAAGTACAAAGGCCTATCCTGCTGTAATGAAACAAAATATTTAAAGTATATTAAACTATAAGTGTAGCATTCCCTAAAGATTTAGAAAACATCCTTCAAACTGCACATTAATAAATCCAGTGCCAAGTCTTTTGACACAGCTTCATTTTCCTCTTAAAGAAAGAAAAATGTTACGATTTAGTGCTTTATGAATTTTGTTTTTCCAGAGAAGGAAAAGGGGGATGCGGGGAAGCAAGGAAGGAGAAACATTTAACTTCCATTTCTCTTTAGGGAAATACTGGAGGGATTTATCAGTTGGCATATCAAATGCAAAAAATATCATTTGACAAAGGGTTGTGGTCTGATCCACCAAATCTTCTGAAACTCTGCAGAAGAAAGGATGGTGCAAAAAGAATAATTTCAGATTTAAACCACTGTAAGGGCAGAAGTATTTCATGTGGATTTTATCTGACATTAAGATTAAATCAGCTAAGTTAAAAAAGAAAAGGAAGGCTTGAGTTTTTATGGTCCTTAATTTTTCAAATAAAGGAAAAACGTGATATTGTACGTCTTCTTCATTTGGACAGGAGAGCCAGGGTTTGGGCTGAATGTAAAGCAAAAAGCATTTTGCAGTAGAAAGGGAGATGATTTTGCCTTCCTCACAGTGATGTATACTTCTGCTGTCTGAAAGGACAGGTTGTACAGTGCCCAGCTTGTTACTTGCCACTGACAGCTTCTATGAAGTGTATCACTCCTACTTGCTATATTAGTCCAGCTGTTGTTTCTAAACCAACCCAATTTGATCACAGGTGTTAAGGCAACCCTGATGGTAGTAGGGCTGCCATGATCCCACCACAGTGGCCTAGTGTGTGGTATGAGGTTGTGAGACAGAGCTAGGCTGAGCCAAACCCCCAATGACCAGCTCACAGACCTTGCACAAAACAGGTAGTACTCTTGCATTCATCTTCTCATCTTCCTCAGCAACCTGATTGCCACATGGTGCTCCTTTCAACAGTTTGTCAGGAACTGAGACCAACGCACAGGTCTCAAACAGGACATTTTTAAATTGCAGGTTACTAGATTAAAAAAATAATGCCATTGGCACTTTATGCAAATCAAAAAAAAAAAGATTTTTTTTCAATGGATAAAGATAAAATAGACAAATTATTAAATGCAGCTACAATATAGCTCTTTATGGTAAAAATGTACAGACCCATATAATTTAATCTATACATAGGAACTTTGACAAGAATTTAATGCAACAGGATTTTTTGAGAGGGTTGAGGTGGAAGAAGATCTTTTGTGTCATAGGCTGCTATTCAGATTTGAAAGCATACAAGCTTGATGATTTTTAAAGCCTGAGATATTATGCCTATCCAATGCTTCCACTCATCTCCTAGGCCACTCTCTGTTTTCTGCACCTTTGTCTGCAATAACTAGCTCAGGCAAGGCAGATACCTTTTGCTGTCAGCCAGTCTCCAAAGTAAATATATGGATAAATAAGTGTTCTGGATTCTTGGTTCCCTGGTGGATGTAGGCACGTGTAGGATTTTGACATTTTGTCTTCATTTCCCACAGTAGTTCAAAAGAAATCTCCTTGCAAACCGTGAACACACTTTTTGGGAGCTGTTACTCTGCTGTAGAGACAAGCCAATGTTCAAATCTGAATTTAGAGGCTCAGTTATTTGGGGCACATTTGGGGCTTATGAACAGTTTTTGCACATTCCAAAGGCAGAAGTGAACTTGAGAATTTGGGTTTAAATTTGGACTTTGGTGCCAAGCCCTGCTCAGAGGGAGACAAGAACAGGCTCTCTGCATAGAGGGTTAGACCGATTACAGTCATAGTGTAGTTATGAAAGAAGTTTTCATGCCTCCCTTCAGCTTTCCTCTGCCCTCCTCCTTCCCTCATTTCTCCTCCACTTTTAAAACATAACAGTGGACAAATACTTTTTTTTTTTTCTCCAAATTCTCCATAGAGCCTAATATGCAGGCAAACACATTTATATGCAAATCAGTTATATTAAAAATGCTATGCACTATCTCCAAGACCCTATCAGAAATGAAGCATGTACGCCTCAGCAGGTAATACTCAGTTAAATATTCCAATGATTTTTGTATTGTGACTGAAGTGAATTATGGAGAATTGTTGAGGGTGAGAAATGACCTTTAAGCCCATTAAGTACATTAGAGGCTGATTGTTGCACAGCCTTCCAGGATAGTAACTAATTGCTTCCAAAGCAACCCTAGCGCTTCTGCGTTTTTTTATTAATCTTGTCATTTTATGAGTTCCTTATTCTTTGATTAAAACTTTTGCTCCTTTTTTCAATTAACATCCTTTTTTTCATGTTCCATGTTTCTGCTTTAGTCCCATCATCCATGCTATGATTAAAGATGATGCATTATCAACATTAGCTTATCATACATCATTTAACACTCAAGACAATTTTCTTCCTTTTTTTATGTGCCTCCTCCCCGTGCCCCCCCCCTTTTTTTTTTTTCCTTTTTGTTAAATTCTATGAATACATGAATTTTCAGTTTGGTCTTATTTCTCTCTGAAAAGTCCAGTTGGACTCAATGACCTTAAAGGTCTCTTCCAACCTAAATGGTTCTACGAAAAAAGAAACAAATAGAAATTTTAGTCTATCACTAAATAACTATCCTTTGAATGCTGCATTATCACCACCGGCAATGAAAAGAAAGGAACAGAAACCAGCTTTAAAAAGATTTTATGCATGGTTGGAAAAGTGAGGCATTATATGACAGGCATTTTACGTCATTGTGAATTTAATAGTTTATTTCCTCATTTTTCCATGAATTTTTAACTCTCCACAAACTTAAAGCAGAAATTTAAGTCTCTCAAACTCAATCAGATCTATCTGCTCAGAGATACTTTGTAGCCCTCTGGTGTAACCCTGAGTGGAGGAGGCAGGCGGGATTTCGGGTGAGGTGGAGAAGGAAGGGAAAGCGTGAGCGGTGGGTGATTGGTAAGCTGCGAGGGTGCCATGGGATGCCCCTCAGGAGCCATTAGAGGAAGGGAAAATCCAACTTCAGTTATCAGGGCTCATGGAAATAATTGTGCCAGCACCAGCCTGGTCCAGCAACATATTTGTTCAAAAAGCCGAATGAACAAAGGAACAGGCCCAAACAAACAAAAAAAAAAAAAAAAGAAAATAAGGCAACAAGAAGGGAATATGAACAGAACATGAACTGAACAAGGAACCAGAAGGGGGCCAATGGCTGAGCCCCACTTATACTGGGCATGACGTCTGTGGTATGGAATACTCTCTTTGACCAGTTTAGATCAACTATTCTGGCTGTGCCCTCCCAAGTGTTTGCACCTGCACGTTATCAAAGCTTGGGAAACTGCAAAATGTCCTTGGTCGTTCAGCAGCAACCAACAACAGCAGTGTGATATCACCATTTTTCACACACTAAATCCAAAACACAGGAGCTGCTGAAGACAAAACTAGCTCCGTCCTGGCTGAAACCAGGACAATGTGGAGAAAGGAGCAAGTTTTTTCTCCTCTCTTGCATGCTGGGACGTGACTGGCACGAGAATCCCTCTCCCACATTATTACCATATTCTGCCTCTATCCACAAAAAAAACCTGTGGGTGCTATTTAGGCAGGAAAGCATTGCTTAGCATAAATGAATTTATAATTTCTCCTTGCCTGTGCTTGGTGAAACATGACAGGAGACAGCTCTGAAACAGCTTATAAAAGCTAATTGAGAGTCACCAGTATAGCACACTATTAACTGAATTTCAGATATGAAAACGATGGAAAAACAAAGGAATAAATATTTAAAGACGTCTAAATTAAGAGGAAGAAGTATACTCTATGGGCCTTTAAAGAGCATAAATGCCTACAGTCTGCCCTACAGAAAAAAAAAAAGATTTCCAAAACCACTTGTCATTAGAGCTGCAGGTTCTGCAAACCTCTGAAAACACTGTAAATTTTATCTGGACCTGTAAATATCAATTTTGATTCTGTTTCACTGTGAACCACTTCATCTGATTTTAGATCTCTAGGTCAGATCCTTGCTTTAGGAATACTAATACATCGGAAAGAGAACTTCTAGACGTGACTGTGAGCCACTGTGTTCGCACCCCGAAAGACTATACCAGGCTCTGAAGAGACACCAGTTAATGACATCACTTCTGACTGAGGAAATATTTAAAGTGAAATATTTGCCATTGAATCTGAAGAAATTCACATCTGCCCTGCTCTCAAATGCTCTCCCAGGCCATTGCCAGTTGAAATAGAATTCTGAGTCTGGTGCTTGGTCTGGTCCTGTACAGCAGTCCTTATATTATGGTTTAACTTTTGGACTTCAAATCAGTCCAATTTCAATCAGTTGGTTTTTGATTTTTGTTGTTTTTGTTGTTGTTTTTTTTTTTGTTTTGCCCCCCTTTTTTTTTTTTTTTTTCCCAATTCAAACAAAGGGTTTACTGGGGCCGGGGTTTGAAAACTAATAAGCTTTTTAAGAGTTTACTTGTTTTCTTAAGAGCTGTCATCAAAACAGTCAAGTGTCCTGGAGAATTCTATAGTTTGGACACTATCTATTATAAGAAGTTAAATTTTATGAAGTGCCTTTGGTGCCAAATTTTATTGTTGGGAAAATAAGCCATCACATTCAGCTTTGTTACTAGGTATTTTATACAGGGACACAGAATTCTTCAAAAGCAAGCAACTCTTGTGGTTTCCTGGGGTGCGTAGCTGCCATGCCTATCTTCCCCCTAAAATAACACTTCTTTGTAAAAATAAAGTTAATATATATTCTACCAAATCATCTTTCAGTTAGTCAAAAAAAGGTTCTCATTTCCTCATTGGAGTAAGACTAGAGTCAACAGTTTTCTTCTACAGCATCTGCCATTATTCCTTTTAATGCCATAGAATCATAGAATCATAGAATCATGGAATCGTCAAAGTGTCCAACCGTTAACCCATCACTGCCAAGTCCATCTATACCAGGCCCTCAAGCACCGCATCTATCTGTTCTTTAAACACCTTCAGGGATGGAGACTCAACCACTTCCCTGGGCAGCCTGTTCCAATGCCTGACCACCCTTTCAGTGAAGAAGTTTTTCCTAATATCTAACCTAAACCTCCCCTGGGGCGGCTTGAGGCTGTTTCCTCACCCCCTAAAAAGAAAACATTTAAAATAGATCGTCTTTTATGATATTTTCTAGATATAAGTTTGGGCATAGTAGATGTGGGTGCTTAAAAAGCATGATTCATGTTAAAATGGTATTCCTTGTATGACATCCAGCAATAACATAAGACTGAGATGAGAATGAAAACAATCACCTGAAGAAATGCTGTAGAGGGGTTTTTGGGGACTGAGTGAGAGCAAATGATGCACTTTCATGGACAGGGAGACCCTCCCATTGAGTCATGACGTTCAGAAAGGACCCCCTTGCGTTCTAAACTCCTTTTCAGAGATGAGTTTAAGTGCAGCTAGATCCAGTCCTGGTCTCAGATTTGATCAATGGTTTATGTCTAAGGATTATGTCAGGTTCTGAGAGGATCATCCTGGATAACTCACTCTGAGATAACCAATATTCGAGATACCCTTGGGCTAAATTAAAGTGACTTAACACCAAATGGTCAATAGAAAAGTTTTATTTATGGCAGAAGTTTATTTAGATTGAATTACATAAAAGGGTAAGAGAGAGAGCAAGACAGAAAAATAAGGGTAAAGGAAAAATCCGAACCACCACCCTGGGTTCCAGTGCTGGTCCAGCCAATGGAGGTCTCTGGAAGAAGCACTCATCCAAAGGGTCGCCTTGCATGTCACTTGCCTTCCCCTTCTATGTCAATCTTTTCTCCTAGTCCATCCCCCTTATCTGCATAAGTCTCGCTTTCCATGTAGATTAGCATGCATGCTCACAAAGGGGAAGTTTTGAGTTGGTGGGCTTGATCTCTCCCTGCTGCTTTTTACTTTTCACCCAGTCACTGCTTTCATGCTTGAGCAATCCCTTTATCTTTTGGTCTGTGGATACACTTAGAACATTTCTGGGACCTCCATTTCTGAATTGCTGCCAAGTTGCCCTTCTCTTTCCAGGCTTCCACTTGTCTCCCAGCCAGGGGAAGCTCCAGTAGCTGGTCCATTGTTGCAGGGAAGACAGGTTGATCTTAGCATCCCTTTATCTTTTGGTCTGTGGATACACTTAGAACATTTCTGGGACCTCCATTTCTGAATTGCTGCCAAGTTGCCCTTGCCTTTCCGGGCTTCTGCTCACCTCCCAGCGCGGGGATGCTGCAGTAGTTAGTCCATTGTTGCAGGGAAGACAGGTTGATCTTAGCATTAGATGGTGCGTTCCTTCAGTTGGTCTCCTACAGTAGTTAGTGCATTGTCACAGGGAGATGCTGTCTCAGGCTTGTTCATTTTTAAACAATTGCTGAAGATACGGCCCAGAAAAGTGCTATCCTGACCCCACAAGATCCGCCCTTCCAGCTGCACCTTACTGTGATAACATTCCTTTAGGAGATGTCCTCCTTTTCCGAGTGCTTGAGATAATAACTCTTTCAGCTTCTCAATCTGCTATGGGGGTGTTGAAGGGAATATTTTCCACCATGCAGGGAACTTTAGCAAGACTAAAATAAGTTACAAATGGCTCAGGAACCCTCCTGTGAATTCTGCTTTTCTCAAAAGCCACTTCTGAAGGTACAACACGGAAGGTGTATTTTGGTCTCTCTGAGCATACCTTTTCTATTTGCCAATATTAAATTCCACATGCCAACCTTCTTCTTGCATCCTCATTAAATTCTGTTGTAATCCATTCATGTCCTCCAAGTATCGACTTCAAAAAAACTCTTGCTTTTGTCATCTGTAAATTTTGATGCATTCCGTATCAAATCAATTTCTAAATCACTAATATAAATGTTAAATAGAAAATAGCTCCAGGCAAGCTCATCTGTCATATTCTGCCAGGAGGATTCTTTATCATTTATGATGATCCTTCAGGGGCCCACTTACTACCCATTATTAATCCATTTTCCCTTACCAGTCTTCAAATCTCCCTCATTACTTTCCATACTAGTTTCTTATGATCTATGCTTGGAAAAGTACTGCTAATATATATGCAAATCCACTTCACACTGTTAACCTGTTAACCATATCAGATAAAGATCACATTAGTCTCTATGATATGTTTCCAGTTTCATGCTGACACCAGCTAAAAACTCCTTGCCTTCAAATACCTCACTGTATTCTGTAAATGTGAAAATACTATCCCAACTCAGATGATATTAAGCGTTGGCAACATCCGCTTTCTTAGCCTTTGCCAAAGTGACAGGGTTGGTTCTCTAGTTTTTGGTAACGAATGGTTTCTTGTTATTCAAAATGGAAAATCAGAGACTTCTCCCAGGCAGCTCAAGTAATTCTTCTCTAAACCAAAGCGATTTCACCTTCCTTATTTCTCAGCTGCATCATACTTTTTAAACCTGATATGGGTGCTGCTTATACCATCATGTTCCAGGAAACAATAAGGATCAGGTAACTGTTCTCCCTCTCTCAACAACTGCAGAGATCAGGCATGTGAAGTAGGCGTTTAATTATCCTGCCATTATCCCATCATCACAAAATGATTGCTTTATCATTTTAGCGGGAAATTGTAGTCCTCACCACTTACAAATACTCATTACTCTTACATCTCCTGCCAGTTATGTTGGCTTTCAACATCTTCAAAAGCACTGTATAGAGAATGAAGAGAATAGCCATATCAACTGCTTTGGGATGTTCAGGAATGCAAATTCCAGTTCTGAAGTAACGCCGAATAAAGATTTTACTCTTATTATTGAAGCAATGGCCAACACTCCTTAGCTAAGGCTAAGGTACAGTTGCACAGCTACAGAGGTGTTTGGTGGGTTTGGGGTTTTGCAGGGAGAAATGTGAGGCAGGCAGCAGCCGGAACAGATTGGTCCTACAGGACGTGCTAAGGTGGGTTTCCCGCTGGGACAGGTAAGAAAGAGTCAGCTGCACTGTGAGAAGTGTCACGTGGCCGGACAGCCTGGGGTACCACGCTGCGCTAGCTCTAGGGAGAAGGAGGAGGAGGAGGAGGAGGGAGAGGATATGTGCAGGTGGAAGAATGGGAGGTCTTTTCATGAAATGAAGAAAAGGTATATTTCTTCCTTCAAGCCCATGGGAGATTTTCTTCAGGTTAAGATATCTCAAGACTCAAGGGGCAGCCGAGCAGCAGATTGACTCTCGGGGTGACATGGCCCCTGGAATTGGGAAGGGCTAAATCCACAGCCCCTCTCTCCAAAGCCAGTAAGGAGGTGAAAAATTTTCTACAGTGAGTGAATGTGTGTACGATCTACTCCCACTTCCTCTTCCTATATATAGTTACAATACCTCTTTCTGCTACTATAGCGTATGCCTATTTGAAGCATAGTACAGATGTTCTTTTAAGAAGAAGAGCTGTTTAACTAGGTAATTAAAGAGAATATTGTTTCTACCACTTAAAGAAGCTTTTTTTTTTTTTTTTTTTTTTTTTTTTTTTTTTTAATATTTGAGGGAAACAAAGGCAAGTCACGATTTGTGTAAACTCCATCCAAAGCAATGCATGCTTATTCTCTAGCAGGAAAAGTTGGCTGATTTTTCAAGAACTTACTGAAATTTCAGGAGTTAACCATCTTTTTCAGGAAGGCTAGGAATTTTGGCAGAAGCTATGATTGTCTAAGCAGGTATCATCTTATTGAACTAAAACACAAAAAGGAGACATACAAGAGGTAGAAAAATGTATAGGCAACAACAACAACAACAACAAAAGAGTAAAAAAGCATTGCCTGGGTACTTAGCGATGAAACCAGCAAGGCCAGAGCCTGTCTGGAGCTAAGATGTGTAAGGGAGATTTAGCACAGCAATAAGGGACTTTACAGTCATATTATCTGCAAAAGGAAACTCAGGAAAAAATATGAATTCACTGATGGCTGGAGAAGACAATCATAAACAATGTGGAAAACACCGAAACACTGAAAGCCTACTTTTATTGGTAAGCAAAGCCTCATCCCAGGTCTCTGTGTCTACCAGCACAGTTTGAGAAGGGGGAATGCAGAAACCAGTGGGGGAACCACAGATTAGGGACTCCATAGAGAAGCTGAACCCATTGCAATCCATGGAGATAATGAGATTCATATAAGGATGCTGGCAGATCTTGTGGATGTGATGAATTATCATCTGTGAAAAACAATGGCAAAGAGGGCAGGTGTCTTTTAAGTGGAATAAAGCTAACACTATACTTGTTTTCAAAAAAGGCAAGATGGAGGATCCAGGGAGCTATAGGTCAGTCAGCCTTGCTTCAGTCCCTGGAAAAATCATGGACCACGTTTTCTTGAAATCCATTTCCAATCACTTGAAGGACAAGAAAGTAATTAGGAACAGTCAACACAGATTTACCAAGGGCAAGTCTTGTTTAACCAACTTGATGGCTTTCTGTAGAAAAATAATTGGTGATGTGGATAAAGAGAGAGCAGTGATTTTAATAAACATGATTTCAATGAGGCTTTTGACACTGTGTCTCACAGTATTCTCATTTGTAAGCTCGGGAGGTATGGGTTGGACAAATGGGCTAGAAACCTGGCTGGACTGGAGGATAATGATCAGTCATTTGATGTCTGGTTGGTAGAGGGGGATGAGCAGAGTAGTCTTCTACGCTGTACATCAATGCTGGGTCCATGTTGTTCATTGTCCTCATCAGTGGCCTGGATCATGACACACAAAGCGTTCTCAGCAAATTCACAGATTAGGGGCAGTGACTGACACAATGCACGGCAGAGTTCCAACCTACAGAGACCTTGGGAAATTTAAGAACTGGGCCAACAGGCACCTCACGAAGTTCACTGAGAAGTACAAAGGCCTTCCCCCTAGGATGGGAATTCCTATGCATCAGTACAAGCTGAGCTATGAAAGGCTGGCCAGCAGCCCTTCTGAAAAAGACCTCAAATGCCCTGATGAAAAGTTCATTACAGTGGACTCCTGGGTGAATATGGGCCAAGAACATGCTCTCATTGCAAATAAAGGAAACTGTGTAATGTGTTTCATTAGAAGGATCATGGCCAGCAGACTGGAGAAAATAAGTATCCTCCTTTACTTGGCCATGGTGAAGATACCTCTGCAATGCTGGGTTCAGTTTTTGTTGTCTTATTTCAAAAGACATGGTGGAGAAACTGAAGAGTATTCAGCAGTGGGTTGCCAAGATGGTCAGGGACCTAGGCCATGTGACCTACAGAGATAGATGTGACCTACAGAGCCAGTTTGAGGGAACTTGTTTTATTGAGTCTGATGAAGAGGAGGCTAAGGGGCATTCTAATTGCAGCCTATGAAACATGTAGGGTAGGTACAAAGATAGTGGAGACAATGTGTTCTTGATAGTGCGAGATGGTACAGAGAGGCTCTGTGGTCACAAATTGTGGCTTGGTAGGTTTGGTCTGAACATTAGGAAAACCAGCTTGACCAGGAGGATGGTGCAACACTGGAACAGGGGTCCGTTCTCTTCCTTGGAGATTTTCAAGGTTTGACTAGGAAAGGCCAGGGCTTACTGATGTTGGGAATAACTACTAGTTTGAGTAAGAGGTTGGACTAGGAGACCTCTAGAGATACCTTTCAATCAACATTTCCATGGTGAAAATTGCTTATGGCTATGACTTTTATGTAAGTATATTACAGGAAATTAAAATATAATGACAACAGTAATGTCTAGATTAGGAAGATGTACAACTTCTGCTCTCTCTACTCATGTTGCATGGTAGTCTTGGGGGCCTGAAAATCTGAAGAGGTCATGGCAGATGGTTCCTAGCTGTCAAATGGCACCATCTTAAGAGAAACAGGTTGGAAGTCTTGGCCTCATTCAAGCCATTGACAAAACTCACTTAAAAAAACATATAAAAATAAATGTAACAAAAAAAGAAGGAACTAAAAGGTAACAAGATGTGGTAAAACAAACTCACTGTTAGTACATGGAAAAAAGTAGCTTCAAATACTCTTTGCATTTTTCAGAATGTGGAAGAAAGATACAGAGTATGTGCCCCATATAACAATCCTAGGAAGGTCTTGGCCATCTGTATAGTATGTGAAGGGAAATGACAAGCAGCAGACAGAAACTCTCTCCTAGCAGATGATGATTTAGCTTGCGTTGTTCACTCTTACATTGTTAGTGCTGCTGATGGCAGTAACTCTCTGTGGATCCAAAGCCATTGGTGTTCGGGGAACTGTAGTCGATGCAGCATGTTTTAGCACCTTTCCACAGTGACTATGGTTTGCACACCTCATGGCAATTTACCTGTCCTCTGCACTCCCCCACAGAGCAGACTCAAAATTGTTGTCTTTGTTCTGAAGGTGGTCAGTGCTTCGAGTGAGTGGATGTCCAAATGTACATCTACAGTCCATGTGGAGGAAACTGAGATGGTTTCTAAACATACTATATAAGTTAGCAATCAAACTAGATGAGAAAAGGGAAAATTAGCTCACGTGGAGATTTGTGATATGGCAGCTGGATTAATTCAACTTCCTGAACTACCTCAAGAACTGATACATTATACGGCAGTTTAGACCTGCAACATAGCCCGAGTGTCCACAATTCCAGCAGAGAGCTGTGAGACTGGGTAGCCAAGGACAGACTTCTGGTAAGGCTTCAGCTTGAGGCCAGGTTTCCCAGAAAGCAAACCACCAGATCCTTCAAGCTGGTTAATGTGTTAAATGCTCAATTATTCTGAAAATTACTGTGGATGAAATAATCAATAGTGAATATAAGATGAAGACTCCGTCAGATCAAAAAGTACTGTTTGCCAGAGATCAAATCTCACTGCAGCTGCATTCAAATTGCATGACTCATCATGAAGCCTACTGTTGTGAGGGTGAAATCATTGGGAGCTTGTCAGGCTTCAACTGGATTCGAACGTTCTCCTAGGAAGGACAGGTTGCTGTAATCCTGAATTTCTAAAGTTGCCATCAATGACAGTGTGACAACTATCGTTGTAATATCACCTCTGGGGAGTAACAATGTAAACTTATCTCAATCATGCTGTTTAGATTTAAAAAAGGGAGTAAGGACGTGAAATATGGAAATATCTAGATGTCTCTGCCTTTGGTGTAACTGGTATTTGAAGAGTAATATTAATCTAAGGTTCAAATTCAGATAAAGAAAAAAACTGTCTTCAAAATGGTACTTAAATAGATTCATAACTAGGTCCTGAATCAGGTGTTATTTATAGGGAGATTGGCTGTCCTAGCCTTGGCAAACACATTTGCTTTCTTTGTCCATGGGACTGTCATAAGGAAGACCAGAAGAAAATTATAATCTTCACTTCAGGCTTCTGGTCTGCCTCCAATGCCATTCCCCAGAATAACTTCCAAAGCAGTACTCAAATCCAGAACAATACTCCAGATATGTGGACTTCAAATTCTTTTAAGACCACAGGCCCCAAGTATAGTTACATCTGTATAATGCACACTGATAATGCAATTGGCTAATAATCCGTGTTCTATACAAGCATTTCCCCCCTTCAGGGTTTCTTTTGGACCAGTGAAAAATGGAACTGTGATGCCTCCTACCGGTTTTGGTTTTTTCTCTTAGTCTTACCTGTTATGTCTCAGGAAATTTACCCTGAGATCTCTGAAATATTAGTGCTGATGTAATGAAGGTAAAGACTGCCTCAGATAAGGTCTCTGATATGAAGACTAGGAGCTATTTAGATTTAAAAGAAACTGAAAGATGAAAGCAAAGTGACTCACAAACACATGTGCAACAGGAGCTATGCATGCATTTTATCTTACAATTCTGCTTACTGAATGGATAAGGATGTGTTTTTTTGACAGGTTATTTCATTTGACGTTATAACAAAATATGCTTTTTGCATTGATATTACTCTAACACCCAAAAAGGTCCTTTGATTCAAATGTTCATCTGATGCAAAACTAACAAACCGCGATCACAATAATTGTTTTTTCTGGTGCTACCTCTTTTCCAAAGGCTGTAAATTGTACCAGACATAATTTTAAATTGCTCTTGGGATGAAGAGCCTGGTAAGTCATTATGGCTGTAGTAAGGATTTATGTCTCAGTACTAGCGCATACATCTAGCCTTCTCATGCAATCTAGAGAGGAGACTATAAATCAACATGTTCAAAATATTTAACAAAATACCTCTCATTACTTAGGAAAAATCAGTGTTGGCTTGCTTGCTATAATTATAGCTTTTAATAAAAGCATTGATCTAATGATTGCAGCAGCAGTGTGCATTTGCCACATACTGGATGTTGGTGGAGCTCCCCCTTTGGTCACCGTGTTAGTCAGGAGCATCCCTGAATAGGTACGGCAAAAATTTCCAGTGTTTTCTTGGCACAATTGCTGATTTGGGATTACTAGGCATATCATATTCTTGGACTGTGTGTTCTCAGCCCAGCAGTGATGTACGAGTCTGTCCTGTAATTTAAACACAACCTCTTCAACAGCTCCAAGTGCTCCTCCCTTTTCAAATTCTCTCCTCAAAGGCAATTTTCATTCAGATGGACTGACTTAACACAGGTCAGCACATGATCAATAAATTTAACCTTGGATTATTTATCCCTGAGGAAAACACAAGAAAGATGTTGTGGACAACACGAGATTTGCATTTAGATAAATGTGTAGCATGAAACAGAAACTATATAGTAACTGTATAGATAGGTTTAAGAGCTTTCAAATCATTGTAACCTTGAAAAGTAGAATTACTATGTAATAATTTTTGTTGATAATTCAAAGGAAGCATGATCCGTAGGACTGGATGGAAAGATTCAGGAAATACAGCAAGAAGCTTTCACAGCTAACAGCTGCCATGCAGAAGGAAAGAACTTGCATTGGGAACTCGAAATGAACAAAAACAAAAACAAAAACAAAAAACCCCAACAGGAACCAATAAGGGAAATCACAACACAGATGCACAAGTGATCATAACAGTCCTTGTCAGAGCAGAAAACATGAAAGAAAAAAATACTAATTTATGATCTAGCTTCTTGAACTCATTCAAACTTTGGTGGACACAAATAAACATAATATAACAAAAGTCACAAGTGGTAGGCAAAACCTGAACAAGTTCATAGCACAGAAACAAAAAGGACAAAGCCCAAACAAGTATAAAATGGCTATAGAGTTTGGTATTGAACTTTATCCAGAGTTCCTCTCAGGGTCTGGTTCCAACTTTTGTGAAGACCTGACTTTTACTATAGCTAATATTTCTTCAAGAACATGACAAATTACTTAACAGGTCAAAGAGTCTAGGAAAGAAAAGATGAAGTGGCTCATAAGCTAACTCTAGCTCATCTGTCCACCACAGAAAGGATATTTTACTCATGGAACACCCCTGCTTACAGTTGCACAGATATCCTGCACATACAGTTTTGAGTCACACCCGTCTTGTCTGAGGACAACGTCAATATCAGATACTACTGCAGATGGAAATGACTTCAGGGAAGAGTGAAAAGGCAGGTCTTTGTTTAAGAAAATGAACAAAAATATTTGTAAATGTGTGTATGGGACTGGAAGCATGTAGAGCTGTTTATCGGACTCATGAAGCTATTCCTCTTTTTTTTCAGCCGTGATTTTGTCACTGTAAGTACTTGTGTCACCTCAGCCCTCTTCTTAGACTCTCGGGTCAACTTGGTTGATAAGGTATTGTGAACAGAAGTTACTTCAAATGGACTTTTTATAGCACCTGTTAAAATGGTTACTTGATTTTAAAAGCAGATTCTGGGCACTCTGTCAACAAAAATAACTCATACCACTATTAAACATGGTCCAGAAAATTACTCCAGTTTCTTCCTGTTTGAGTTTAGTTTGACATAGAGCAAACTTTGTGTTGCAAATTGGTAAAATTTCTGGTTAGCTGCTGCCTAGAATGGATTGTATAAAGAAGTGTACTGCATTACACCACACACATTGTGTCAATAGCCATATAAAATGAGCATTGTCTTTCAGATATTTTCTGTAGTATTATATTGAGCTGTTTAGTGTAGTTCTCATACCACCAGTACAATTAAGATATTTAAGATATTGATGCCATTTGTTTCTCATTTTTCTGACAAAACCCACATAATTCTATACTTTCTAAAAAACTCATGGAAAAATATCACTGACATATTTGAGGACACATGGTTTTGGAAGCATTACTTTAATCCCCAGGAAGATATTTAATAAAAATGGATTTTTCTACCTCAAGTAGATATCTGAAAAAACCCCATTCTCATAAATATTGGATATAGAAATGTCCTTACAGTAACAGCTGCCAAAGCTCCATGTTAAGTAATAAAAAACTCAATGAAGTTCACCTTTGGTTAATGGTGTTTTTCTCCCTCTATTTTTTTTACTAAATGCCAGCTATTAATAGCATAATCAAGTGTGCCCCTACCTTATTTCTATAAATATCCATGTTCTTCCCAGTAGAATGCTACCAGAATTGCACCAGATGTGAGTCTGACATGATGCGTTTTAGATGCAGATTTTACAATTTAATGTGAAGTAAGTATGATCCTCCAAGGACCTGCCCACTCCCTTTACTTTTGCTCACTCCAGCTAATGCCATTGAAGTCCATGGAATGTAAATGTAAATACACATACATCTTTGGAGGGTCAAACGTAATACTAGCAGAATATAATGATCAGTAACTGGTGCTCAGAAAAGTGACATCGGACCAGCAGAGCTGGTTTGCCGGAAAAGTTAAATTGCCCATTATCCAGGTACACCTGGTAAATATCAAAATACCAAATGCTTAATGCACTACCGTGTTACACCAGGTTTCTGTCAGGGAAACCCTATATGCCTAAGCAGGGGCCTTTATAGGCCCAAGGGGCTAAGGGTCAAATTCCAACCATCTGGAGTCCCTCCCCTCTTAAACTCAACTTTAAAAAACATATTTAGTGTTTTATTTCCTATTTTAGTGTCCAGCTACCTTTGAAGTCATCCCAAACACCTAAAAGGAATTCAAGTCTCATTTACTCAAAAGGGAAATGAATATTAAACTTCTGATTTCTAGTGCTCAGATGATCTTTAATAGGTGCTGGGAAAGTAGGAGAGAGAGACCAGTCCTTCCCCGCTCTTAAAAGCAAGAGTTTAGACAGCTGTCTTGAGAAGATTGATTTTGGCTTGTGAACCCTTTGTGAGCAGAAATGCTTTGTGATTGCCCCATCCAGACATCAGAATATGTGGGATTTAAAAGACCAGCTTTTATTTCAGTTTTTCCTACTGATGCCTGTGTGCCATCCTAACGCTGCTCTTATTTCCGCCTTCTGGTTTCCACGTGCCTTGTTCCTGCCATGCCCACCCCTTCAGACTTCACCTGTAGGGTGTGAGCGTTATCTAGCTGTATCCATGCTGTAATTTCCAATTCTTTAAACACATTTGAAATGGTCTGATATTGGTGAATTCCTGAATGCTACATAGATATTTTCGTTTTTAGAAATCGGGATTGTTCGCTAGAACTGTTATTCCCTTTCATACCTAATTCTTTTCTAGGAAATGTCAAACCTCTATGTTTTCTAGGAAAGAAGAGAAGTTACCTTGTTTTGTGTCATTAACTGCATCAAGTACACAGTGACTTGTAGCTTTTTCCTTCTTTCTTCTTCATTTTGATATCCAGATATTCCTCATTCTCCCTTTGGGCAATTCCTATCACAAACAAAATTATTGTTCTCTATAGCCACAGTCTGCCAACGTGTAGCAAAATGTCACTGACTGCAGTTGCTAATACGTGGAGCCTTTCCCAAGGCTACAGATCCGGCAAGCCTAACTAATGCAAATCTTATTCACAGTCATTGCCCCACTGCAATTAACAGAGGTAACGTTTGCTGGTCTGAGCTCACATTTTTATGTTTTATAGCCCTGTGAGCAGCTTTTCCAGGCTTTTCTTAAGTATATTCCTCCGAAGTGTGTATGCCCCATCAGGAACCGTTTCCCTGACATGTACCCTTACCCCAGATTTCGTATAGTCCCATAATGAAAAAGAACATGGAAAGAGATTTAGGACAGAGTTTGCCTAGCTAACATACCAAAGTAACTTGGCAGCTGGGGCTCTATGGGGAAGGATGTAGGCAGGAAAAAAACATTCTCTGGTTCATAACAAATGTTTTTGAAATCCTCATGAGTCTAGGTACTTACTGACAAGCCCAGCAACCAATGTATCTTATTAAGAAAATGTTTTCTTTTTTTTTCCCCCCAGTACCTGTTTTTTAAGCATCCATCAGCAATATTGCAACAAATCAATGGTAGTTAGTCTTACCAGGTCACAACAGAATAAGTTATATTTTGCAATATAAATTATTATTTAAATGTTATTAAGTAGCATTAGCTCTATGGTAACAAGCAATGGCACATTCTGTACAAACAGATAAGCCTGCTCTTCCTACGCCTGTATCTGGGGTGCTGTGTTGAGTTTGTTCTCAGAGGGAGAAGGATATGATTACTGAGATAAAACAAAATTGCGCATTACAGTCATTATGGGGAAGAGGGAGGGAGAATGTTAAATGTATTTAAACTGCAGGAGGTTAAAACAACGTGTGCCAGAAATCTCTGAACATGTCAGGATTAATAACAGCTGGAAGCACGAGCAGAGCTGACTCTCCATTCCTTTCAGCATTTAAGGTGCCAGGATGCTGAGCTTATCTCTGATTTATCAAGCTTTTTCTTCCTATTCCAACCCCCCTCCCACATAATGGGTATCACTGGTGATAAGAGGGTACATAAATGCTAAACAATAAATTCTTTTCTTACCTCTGGTGTAGCCAAGGAATAATGTTTCAATACACTGGATTATACCTTCACACTCCTGAGGAATAACAAAGTGGTAGCAATTAAGAAGAAATCAATTAAAAAAAAAAAAAAAAATCCCAGTCCAGGGACTTACTCTTGAAATAATGAAATAATGTGAGGGAACAGGAAACTCGGAAAATGCACGTGGCTTTTGAATAAAAACATAGCACTTTTGAACTAAACCTCCTTCAAGAAGATCAGAAAGCAAGTCCTTTAGATCCATGAGGTGTAAAATCTGAGGGAAGTGGCATGTGAGTGACACTGACTGGTTGCATTTCAAGCTGTATTTGAAGTCAGGACCTTCAACACTAAAATGTATGCATATCCTACTCCAAATAGTCAAATCCTGCTAATCAGCATGATGGTATGTTTTCATCTTTTGACAGCCAGTAGGGCCACTTCTTTGATGGTGTTTATACACCTCTTATATGGGTAAGGCAGCCTATTCTAAGCATTTAAAAGCCCCCAGTGTGATGTTAATGAGCAAAGTTTTATGATAAATGCTTGCTTGGGTTATGAATTCTAAAAGCATGGACTAAAAGGAATACCATCCATAGCAGGTATGCATTAATGTCTTTTAATGGATGTATGCTAGAAGGGGATGAAACCTGCCATGTTCTGGCAGGCTTCTTAGAGCTATCTTGTATCAGTGCAAGTTAGCGTGACAGCTACTTGCACTGTCAGTGTCCAGAGGAAGGAAGCAGAGCTATTAATTCCTGACAATATTAGTTGTCTAATTAATAGCATTTTCTACATAAAAATCCCAGTTATTTTGATCAATATTATGTCTATTCTACAACAGAAAGACTGACTCACAGCTTGACGAAACATCTTGCCCCAAGATTAGGTGGAAGGTCTCCAGCAGATGCAGGAAAGCACCCTAACGTCTGACCCAGTCCATGGTCCCTGTAGGGGCTTAAACTGACACCGTGCTGGAGTCAGCCTTAACCAGATCCTAAACCTACAATTTAGTAATGAGAATAAAACCAGACAAACCTCCAAATTCTACCCCACCACATGCTTGAATAAATGCCATAAAAATAGCAAAGATGGCAAATGCGATAGTGGATTTTGTAACTGAACAGCTATGTTTTGTTTTATGAGGAATGACACAGAGTTAATCTGCTAATTGTGCATGGGCCAAGCAGTCATCAGCCTTTAATTTGTATGACGTAGTGATGTAAGACTTTCTATCTTTTCTGCAGCCAATCAGCCCTGTTAGATGTAATGGAATCTATATATGGTTACCCTAGCGAGAATAAATCCTGTAAATTATTCTGGAATAAAAACAGTAAAAGAAGATGAGTTTTTTCTCACAAGACAAGCCAGATACTTAAGGGTTTTCCTTTAAGCCAAATCACATTTTTTAACGATGCACAACTCAAAGCCAGAGTCAGCGCAAAATCAGTCACAAAGCTGGGACTGAAACTGTGGCTAAATAACAGCAGGATGGAGGGCAGCTGATCATATGGGTGTGCCATCAGGATGCCACTGTCTCAGTGGAGACTCGGTGGCCGGGCAGACTGGATCTCAGACTTGTAGGGCACTACAGGAGATACTTGCAAACTCAGAACAAAGCTAACACACTGCAGTGTTTGTTTTAAGGGCTGGATGTCACTTCAAAACCAGAGCGGGGATCTCTAGTCAATGGTGGGCTTGGGCTGCTCAGGGTGGGAAGGCCTGACAGGGAGTTGCTGCAGACCAGGGACTGTGGTTTGTGCACTAAAAGTGCTCTGGGGCTGGGAGTGAGGCGTCTGGAACAGCTGCTGACTGGTGAAAAGTTTAGACCAGTCTTGATTTGTGGCGTATCATGGTTTCTGGCACAGATGGGATGTACCAGGGACGAAGCAAGAAAACTCTAAACGCGGCACACAGCAAGCACAGAGGTGCCTACAGAGAGTCGATTCCTGTCTTGCAGGGGACACTTGGAAGCTGGATTCATTAGAGGCTTTAATGAAGCTATTTGTATGGATCAGAGGGTGTGCACGTGGATACTCAGGACCCTGTGAGAAATTCAATGTCACTTTAATGTAACTTCCTATAGGGGTCTTCTGTTTTCCTTTGCATGATCTGAGAGGTTTCCTAGATTTACTTTTTTACAACCTAAAAGACATTAGCTATGCTACTTTAGAGGGTGGGTCGGGAGGTTGGCATTTCCTCAGTCAGTCCTATCCCACATTGTCCCAATGCGACACGAATAAGAAAAGGTCAAGAAAAAAATCCGATTATAGAGCTGCAAGCTACGCTCAGGAGAGGAAAGAAGGAAAAGAGGAAAGATATACAATAACATTTGCTGTCACTGTATCATTTCTAGCCAGGTCAAGGCAAAAAATCTTGCTTCCTACTTTGATAAACCATTAGTAATAGGTCAGGAGTCAGCTGCTTCCCTTATCAGCACCAGGAACTTAAATGTCAACGATTAAATGTTTCCATGGAGATCCCCTGAGCTCCACTGATGTGGGCACATTATTTACACCCACACTCTGCTGGAGAAATGATAATGACAGTGCATTTTGTTGTGCCCCAGCATATCTGAACCAAGCGGTGCAGCTGGACTCTGAAACAGCGTCTCAGAGCCCAGTGCCAGATCTCGGGGTTGTGAGAGACACCTATTCATCTGATTTTTGAAAGCAGCTTTTGCTGGAAAGAAGCAGCCAGCGTTGTTAGCGTTACATTCTGGACAGATGACTCCAGTGCAGGGGGACTGTCACAGCTGCTCAGTATTAACAGATGAATTTTTGCAGGAGGCTGCAGTAGGTAGTACATCAACTGTGTGACCTACATAGGCTGTGCACAGTTTAGTTGTTAATTTATTTCAGCTGGGGAAAGAGCAGATAAATTCACGATCAGAGGAGTGGGGGAATATCTTGTTTGTTCCAAATTGGTTCAGTCTGGTTCAAACCGATTATCTCGCAGGGGAGTCACTCCAGAGCGACTTTCTCCATTAGTCTTAATCGTTGAACTGTGAAAATTGTTGGTGCTATTTTGATGAGTACTTCTTCTGCCTTTTAAATAAGCTCATTTGCGCTCCTTTCCACAACCATGCAAATTGCCAAGTTCTGATGATACGTCTTTGAGTGAATTTTGACGTCACGTACACATTTGTGTAGCATGTCCCTGAATATTTACTTTCCATCTATGGTGATATGGAAAGGAGCCATTTATAGGCAAAACAGAAAGACGTGCCGTGGGACTTGTTACAGCACATCCTGCAGCCTGAGCAACTGCGTACAGAAGGCTGCCAAAATATTTTGTTAGGTAATCTAATCAGATAATTTGATGAATGATAACCTGACAGAATACACAACTGTGTATTTTAAAACAGTAAAAGCCTGTTTACTGATAACAAATAATAAACTCTCCACTTTTTCCATTAAAGAAAGCTTCGTAGTGAAATTTTGTGGGTTAGCCCCAGCCAGCAACTAAGCACCATGCA
>KL258063.1:65321-76683 GCA_000699545.1 Podiceps cristatus | reverse complement strand
AGAAACATGGGGAAGGGGGGGGGGGGGAGCAAAAATCCCTGTTTCTCTTCCTATTACCAGCCCATGCAGACCCATTTGGCTACTTCCATCTCTTGCAGCCCTGCGGTTGGTGATACTGAAGACCAACTGCAGACTGAGCTGTGTTAGCAGGAACTTATTCATCAGGTCAAGGGAGGTGGTTATCTTCCTTTGTGTGGCACTTGTTAGGCTATGTCTGGTGGACTGCACCCAGTTCTGAGTCCCTAGCACAGGAAGGATATTGGCAAGTTGGAGTGAGGCTACTAAGACATGTAGGGGCTGGAGCATATGACATACAAGGAGAAACAGAGGAAGGACGAGAGGCAACAGACAGAAGTTGCAGCATGAGAAATTACAACTAGATATAAGGAAGAAAATCTTCACAGGCAAGGTAGTCAAACACTGGAAGAGGTTGCCCAGAAACACTGTGGGATCTCATCGTTGAAGATACTCAACTTTGGAAGCTGGAGTAGATGACCTCCAGAGGTCCTTTTGTAGTTAAGTTATTCTGTGGTTCCATGATTTTGTGCAAGAGTTTGAGCAAGTGTCTTACACAAACTATACTGCCTCTGTAATGCACCAGAAAGACTTCCAAACAAGCGTCTTTGCGCTCCCTTTCAGAAACAAAACTCCCTCAGGATTCTCCATACCATGAGCAGCTTTGCCACAACTTTGTAGGCTGCCACTCCTTACCCCATGCACAATGAACTTTGCCCGTATTTTCCTGTATGTGAAAATGGCTATTAGACCCATCTCCAGCTCCAAACATCTTCTGCTTTAATGAAGAGCCTGAAATGATAGAAAACACACATGAAAATTACACCTGCTTCAGCTCTCCAGGTATTTCCCTGTGCTCCTCGATGGATTCTCATGGAAAGCTGCTTCTTCGGGCAAGTCTTATAAAGGACTTGTGAGGGAGGATTCTTCTATCGTTTCACCAACAGATGTCATTGGTGAACTCTCTCCTCTTTTTTTTCCCTAAAGTTTCAGGCCACCAAGCTTAAACAGACTACAAATAACCACTATGTCGACTTTTAAAATGAAACAGAGAATTTGGCTTGGGTCTCAAGAGGTTGAAATGAGGATCCATGCTCTGGATTGGCCAAATGCTGTTTGGTCCATGTCAGTATACCTGAATAGGATGCAGGGCAAAAAGGAATTTTTCTTTAAGTTTTGAAAAAAATCTCATCTCTTATTCCATGGGAGAAAAAAATTACAGAAGACTGTTTATCCAGAAGTCATAGAATCATAGAATCATAGAATGTTTTGGGTTGGAAGGGACCGCTAGTGGTCATCTAGTCCAACCCCCCTGCAGTGAGCAGGGACACCATTACCTAGAGCAGGTTGCTCAGAGCCCCGTCCAACCTGGTCTTGAATTTTCCCAGGGATGGGGCATCCACCACCTCTCTGGGCAATCCCTTTCAGTGCTTCACCACCCTCATTGTAAAGAATTTCTTCCTTACATCTAATCTAAACCTACCCTGTTTCAGCTTGAAACCATTACCCCTTGTCCTGTCACCATTGTCCCTACTGAAAAGATTCTCCCCCTCTTTCCTATAGGCCCCCTTTATGTACTGGAATCTTCCAACTTTTCACAGGACCATAGGGTAATTCAGGTTGGAATTGGTCGTGGGAAGTCTGTAGTCCCACCTCTTTCTCAAAGTAGGATAGGCAGTGAGGTTAGACCACGTTCCTCAGGACTTTACTCAGTTAAAACCTCCAAGGACAAAAGCTGCACAACCTCTTTGGGCTATGACTTTTCCAAAGAGGTCAGTTGTTCCAAATTTTCTGGAAAAAAATGTCAATAAGCTGAAGCCCCAGTTCAAAGGAATATGCCAGCAGAGAACTGTGAACAGCCCAACTATGGCTTGAATAAGTCATTAAAATGTCCTCCAGCTTTCCCTTTGTAAAGTGGATCCAGTAGCACTGGAGGTGCCGGAAAGACTGTATCCTAGTTCGAATTGCAGCTGAGCTTCAGTGCAATCACAAGTGCTGGCACTCTCCTTGCTTTCAGCCCTGGAACTCATCCAGTTCTGGACAAAGTCACGCTGGCCTTAAGATCCAGAGCTGAACTCTGGATGCAACATGGGGTGTGGGATGTGGGGGGTGTGTTAATTTGGAGTGAATGAGAGACACAATCACTGAAAGGCACTCTCATTAGCAGTCTGTAAAATAAGAAAGATCGGGATTTCTGTTTGAGATCTCAAGCAAAGGTATGTTAATTGTGAAATTTCTTTGCAGAATCTGCTGTGAGCTGGGAACATTGCAGCGTAAACCAGCTTAGCAGAAAGATGCCACAAATTACTGAGTTTGACCCAGGAATCCCTGGTCAAAAGATTATGGCCTGCACTCTGTAGAAAGCCAGACAACTGCCAGGTTGTTCAGCAAAGTTTTTGAGCACTGCATAAGCACTTCCAAAGTCCCCTTTGCCAAACGCTTTGTGGTCTCAATATTAGGACCACTTTCATGACTGAATGGATCTGTAGAACAGTGTGGTTAACTGTGTCTGAGCTAACACCAGTCACAGCTTTTCTGAAGCATCTGCTCCAAATGTTGACAAAGACTAGCTAGTTTTTGATATGTTTCTTTTGGAAAAGTTTCTTGCTTCTTTGTCCCCATCTCCTTTACTATACACTTGAACTTGATAAAACACCTTTTCCGGGTCAGCTTCAACAGGATAGATGAATTTCTGGCATTTATCTTGATGCCCAATGCCAGAAGAAGAAGAAGAAAAATCAATATTTAATAATTCCTTCTTAATACACCCTCCCTGTGTCCATGCCCAGAATATTCAAGGTCACCAATTGCTGTTCAGTGCGTGGGAACCGTAAAAGCTGTGCTCTGAACACTATCATATACTGTGTGTCGTTAAACTCATAGGTTGCTTTCAAGGACTCCTCATGACAGCATATAGTAGTAATTGTAATCTGAGTTGCTCAAATGGCTTCCTTGTTAACCAAGCAAGTACAAGAAACAGCTTGTTTCAACTGACACACACGTTTCCTTTTGATAATGATGCTCTCCATTAGCCTATTAATAGGAGAAGCAATGTTTAATCAACAGCTTTCCTACAGCCCCTGTCGCTCTCGCATCTGACTCTGAGCTCAGTCATGGTGGCTTTCTCTCACTTGTCCATTGCCATAAAGGTCTCTCTTTTTGTCCTTCTAGAAATGGATGACAAGTTATTGTTTCTATTTTGGGATCAGTTAAGGAGTTAAACATGTAAGACAGTTCCCAGCCTGCTGAGTTTACTTCTCTAAGGTAAAACTCAACAGAAGTGTGTAAATGACACAGCTTCTAAATTTAAGGAGACTGGGGTACCTAGAAGCCCAGGTTTCACTGATAGTTGATGAGACCTAGATTCCCAGATATTTTTCAGGGTGCTGTACCCAAATGTAGATGTTTCCCTCATTCTCAAATCACAGGACAAAGTGGACAAACTTAACTTGTCTTCCACAAGGCACAAAGCTTTTTTCAGCAGTGGTTTAATTTTGTGGTGTAAACTAGACATTCTGTTTATTTTCTCTGATTTTCCCCTTTCAAGCCGTGCTGTTCTATATCCTTAATGGTTCTGGATGTTGTTCCATGTAGGGGGCAATTTTTATGGGAGGAACCCATCTGCAGTCACTGGTGCTTGTATAGCTCCCTGTAAGATTCATGCAGCTTAGTGTGTACATGGTCATATTTCACCTCCTGTTTGATCAACTATCCCACTTTTTACTTTCTAGGTTGTGCGCCAAGTTTCAGAGATATTTGTTATTTTTATCTGTGCTGGCCCTACTTGTAATTTAATTTTATATTGCTTTTTTTCATTACCTCTTCCGGATATTCTACCGGCAAAGTTGCGATTGATAAAGAGCAGACAAAACTTTTCATTCTACTAAGTAACCATAGGCCTTTATTTGTGGTTTCACATGCAGAGAGCTGTGTTTTAGAACCACCAGTTTCCATGATACACAACTTTTTCCATGTTGACATTGCAAGTAACAACTGAAAAAGTTTGGAGACCTCATCTCTGTCCATAAATACGTCAAATGCATCTTTCTTAGCCTCTTCTGAGGTCTTATGACTTAAACTATGTGATAAAATCCAACCACTGAGGATTTATGAATCTTGGGTGAAGGTAATTTATTGACTTCAGTGTTCTTCCTCATTTACAAAGACAGTCAGCTGAAGGAGAAGCATTCATACTTTATTACTCTTCCTTCAACAATGACATTTTTATTTCTCAAGAATTGTTTTTCATTTTAATTTAAAGGCAAACACAATTTCCCCTAATTTGACACGTAACAGAAGAGTGGCCTGAGATGCTTTGAATTCCTTTTTTAATAATTACAAAATTCACTGTCCAATCTTACTTTCTAATAACTGTAGGATTAAAAAGTTGAAAAACAGACTGATCAAGAATAGAAGTCTTTATCTGAGATGTCATCATTATGTTTTTTTTCTACAACAAAATAGGTATTTTTGATCGCTCCTTCACAAAACATCCTAATTTCAGTGGATGCTCTATTATCAATACCTCAACAAAATAATTGAAACTATTACAAGAATAGCAGAACTAATTAAACCTGGATGCCTATGGGTCTGTGTCCTAAACCGTACACCAAACTACCAGCTTCTCTCTCTGTCCTTCTTGACTGTATTGGACAAGACAAAACACCAGCGATGCTAGTCTGCTGCCAAATGTGTATGAGTTTGTCGGCTGTCTCAGGCTCACTGGAATATATAGCAGCTGAGTTTTGCCTGCTTTCCCTTAATGGAAAGCACTAATTTTGGTCTTTCTTCCCTCTCCAGCTGCCAGATCCCTGAAACTTATAAAAATATAATTATCTGTGAGACTCCAGCCCTTCTTTCAAATTTGGTTAAAATTAGCTAAGGAGAAAATTCACTAAAGGGAGCTGACAGACAGGAATCAGGCCAAAAATACATCAGCCATCATGTCAGTTTTGTGTGTCATGGGTAGCTGTTAATTTAATACAGCATTTCTCCCAGACCAGCCTATGGGGATAGCTACTCCAGTGTCCAGGAGGTGTGATTATTCTGTGCCTGTTTCAGTGAGGAGCTCCTTGGAAATGTTCGGGTCTGTCCCCTTCAAGTGCTGCTCAGGCCTGGGTGTCGTTGCATGCTCTTGGAGGGGGCTCAGCAGCCCAAGGTTTTCCATTCTTGATGGATTTGGGGGTGCACCAGATGGCTCTGAGCAAGACAGGTGGGGCTGCCCCTGCGGACTTGCTTGTGGCCAAGGGCTTTAGGCAAGAGCAGCAACCAGGCAGGGACTCCTCTCTAGAGGAAGACCTGGACCCTGGCAGGCACTAATCCTCTGCACGCAAGCTGGTGTTGCTCTGTTGTTATAGGCAAAAATAAGCTTTCTCTCCAGATCAGAGGTAGTACAGGAAGTCCCCCTGTTACAGCTGCATTTTTGACTGCGCAAGACTCAGTCCAGCTCTTATGTTTTGAGCCTGTGTAGAGTAAGGTGCTTTCAAGTGTGTCGTAAGTGCTGTATCCAAGGTACAACACCCACTTGTGTTTGGCACTGTCACCCCAATAGCATAATATCTTGCACAGACTCTGTTGAAGAGCTGGTTTTCATTGCGTGGGGAGGGTTACCAATTTTAGGCCCTAGTGCTGCAGAAGACCCATATGCCTGGATTTAACTTTGTGCCTGAGAGCACTTCTGTTGAAATCTGTAGGCATTTTCATGTATGCACAGTTAAGCTGCATAGGTTGTCCTAGCTGGGGTCTTTCTGCAAGGTCTATTTAACACCCTATGTCTGCAAGGGTACCACAGCCACGGTTCCACTGGTATAAAGGAGAAGATAGTAGTGTGCTACCTGCCTCTTCAAAGTGCCCTGCAGTGCTGAAGACTAAAAAAAGTATTTCTCCATTGCACAGTGCAATTTGGTGAAGAGATTTCAGAGAGTGCTGTAAACTAGTTAGCTGTAAATACTGTAAGCAATATAGCTGCATTAGCACAGAGCTCAGCTGGGTAAATTAGCATCATGCAGCATAGACATACCCTAAATTTCTGGTATGGTTTCCTCAGTGACACTTTTTCAAACCACAGCTTGAAAATTAAAATATGATTTTTTTCCCCCTCCAAAACACTGTGCTGGGAAAGCTTGCATACATTTTTCTTTTTTATTATCTCACTATCTCCTCTTTGAAAATAAATTCTAACCCGACTGCCTCATTTTATTTCATTTAATTTTTTTGCTTTCATTGGTGCCATCTTCTCATTCATCTGAGTCTGGATCCCCTGTAACCAAAGCTGTTTCAGCTGGGGCACAGAAGATACTGCCTCTGCATTATAAAAGCTATTGTTTCAGTTCCCTCATGACCTTGTGATGGAAGGCTAGACATGATCAGAAAAAGAACAGAGATCTAACATCATTATGTCCCTATATAAATCTATGCAGTTCTGATCACACCATCTGAAATAGGATGCAGTAGGACTGGAAAATGCTCAGAGAAGGGCAGGAAGGATGATAGATGCTGTGGCTTTTATAGCGTGAGAGTAAGTCACATTCTCTAGTCTAAAGGAAAAAAAGTGTCTTTGGGGGACACCGTTGAGGGGTGCCATGGAGGTCTGCTGTGATGACTGGCATGGAGAAAGTGAGTAAGGAACTGCTATGGGCTCCCACAATGCAGGAATACCTGGTGAAATCCGCTGGGGGCACAGGTTTAAAGGTTTTCAAGGGAGAACTCTCCTTGCAGTGATCGAGAAACGGTGAAACTCATTGCCACAGCGTGTGGGCAAGAACAAATGTTTAAAAGGAGTTAAAATGATGACATGGATGAAGGTAATTACCATGATGGTATTTCAGCAGTGATTAAGGGGTTTAGTAGGTGGAAAAAAGAAAAATTATGGGTTATTCGTCTCAAAAGGAGATTAAGAAATTGTTATCCTTTGTCCTTCTAGGAGTGGTTGAACTGGGACTCATCTGAATGCTTGTTTTGGGGCAGAACGATCACCAGAAACTGGACTGCAGGCAGTAAAACACAGCTTTCGATACACAGAGTTTGGAGTTCGCTAAAAAGATAGCATGACTGACATAAGAAATCTGATCCCTGATCTTGGTTACGTGCGAGCAGTCAAAAATAGTGTTATTTTTGCTAGAAGAGTTTGTTCTGTCTCTGCCTTTATACCTGGCAGAGAGGCAGTAACTCCGAGGCACAAATCAGGAACTCCCACGCACAGCCCTTGATTGCTTCTTTTTCAACTCACCATGCAATCGCCATATGTGAATCTAGCAAGTGACACTTCCTAATGTAAAGCACTATCACTTTCCTAAAAGTACAAGCTTAAATGGTCTATATGATTGTGCAAATGAAACCAATGCTAAGAAGGATGTGAAGGATGGACTTCTAATAGGACAAGTGCTATCTCCTAATAACAAATGATAGTTATTGACGCTGGCGGCAAAAGGCCAAGAATTTAGATGTCACGAAAACCCGGATTCCTGTGTGCATGTGAAATAAAACCTAATGAATGAAGGGTGGTCAGGTAGTCCCCATCCTTTTCTGTTTTCATCCTCTGCCTGTTTTGCTACTGAGACAGTCAAAACATAGATCAGGGCAGAGCAGCGGTTAATCCCATCTGAGCTTTGGCTTAGTGCATTTTTTCCAGTGTCTTAAGACCCATCTTTCACAGATCCTCTGTGCATCCCAGCAATATGCATACAACATATAAAGGCTGTTTGCAGAGAGTAGAGGGAAAAAAAACAAAAAAAGTGAGGCAGCCTGGGAAATGTCTGTCTTAGTCTCCTCTATGTTGAAACAACAGCGCTTCTTCAGAAAAGATCCAGAGCCAGCATGCACAGGCACTGCAGAGGTAAGTAAGATGGATTTGGGTCTGGATCTCCAAAGCACCAACAGGTAAATTACAAAGGGCAGAATCTTCATTACCAGTGATTTAGGAGGTGTAAAGAGACACAACTTGATTTGTAGATCCCAAGTGGAGTTTTCAAGGCTGACAATTAATAATACGAAATCGACTTGGAAACTGAATGAATCTGACACAGGGTCATGGGGAGAAAATTAAATTTGGAAGCACCAGTGTCATTTTTCTAGTCACTTCTGAAAGGAGTGTGGAACTGTGCTTGCAGATATTTCTTTCCTTCTGTGCTTTTCTCCTGCACTCCCACCCCAAAATTCAAGCCTTTCTTTGGGGATTTAAGTATTTAACTTCTTAATCTTGTAATTTGAAGTAACAAGACAGTTGGGTGACATTTTACAAGACGAAAACCATTGAGTCAGCCTCTCATAACTACACAACTGTTAAAATCCCCATATGACTAATCTCTAATTCCCAGCAGTCTACTGCAAATAAAATCATGTATTGAACTGTGCTACTTTAATATCCCAAATAAAGCTCCCACACGACTTCCAGTTCGGCTCAGAGCTTGGTTAGCCTAATACCATGGTGATGTTTATACAGATCGCAGACTGCATTAAATAAAACTCTCCCCATAAACGTTTGTGGGAGATTATATTAAGAAAGACAGTCCATGAGATCTCCTTAAAAATGCAGGGCGCCTGGCCTCCTGCAAAATGGTATTTAGGAAGATTAAGCCACAACAGTAGTTCTGAAAGAGTATCTTTACTCCTCCACAACTGACGGACTACTCGGGGGAAAAAAAAAAAAAAAAGATTCTTTTGCCTATGCTGATTTTCAGCCTCCTCCTTTCAAACTTGCATGCAAAGGGCCCTTTGTGAAGCAGCTCACTTGGTTTGTTCTCCAGGCAGGGGTTCCTGGGCCCAGGAGATCTCCTTTGCTCCGAATCCTTTCCAACTAGCTGCTCGCAGGTGATAGAAGGGGATGTCTGGTATTTGCACTCTCTCACAATTTCTCCCTTAGCTTTCAAAGGGATGGGATGATTTCTGAGTTGGAGGCAAATGAAAAGATAGCCAGAATCAAACCTGTGCATTTGCAAAGAAAAGATGGGGCATGCCTATTTTCAATGGCACCCAACCCAGAGGTGGGTAAGAAGCTGCTACTGGGCTTCCTGGGGATTGCAAATCATTGAAGTGCCGCTCCTCCGGGCAGCACAGGAGCTTCCCTGTGTGTGAGAGCTCCTCTGTCTGCTTTTGCGGGGACAGGCAGCGCCTCAGTAAGAGCTGTGGCTGGGCTGGGAACCTCCAGCCCCCCAGCTCCGGAGAGATTTGGGGATGGCTCCAGACTCTCAGACACGGAAGTGTCCAATGATGAGGTCGTGGCTGAGGAGGCAGAACAAGCAGTAGGTACATGGTAAATGAAGATTTTCCGATGCGGCTGGCACGCTAAGTCATGAAGCCTGACCGTTTCCTTCAGCCGCCTTTCAAAGAAGAGTGGTGGGTGCAACAGCAGCATATTCTGGCTCTGTAATATATACTGTATTTTCAAAAATGGATTTATGTCTTTGCTAGCAGATGTGTTTCACTTAAACTACAATTTCAACACTTGGTAACACTCGAGTTTTTTTACAAGTTACTGCGCTGAGGAAGCTTGCAGCACGCAGTCAGAGCTGCCTTGGATGATACAACATTAGGCCTTGAATGTTTCTCTTTATTTAGCAAACACTGCAACTTGGAGGATGATGGCCTGTGCCACTGTGGATTTTCGTAGTGTTTTTATTGTGAAACACACAAAAGGTGATCTCAGAAGCGCTGCATGATGTACGGCCTGTGTGATTGCCGTCAGTGATACGTTCCCATTACCCGAGGCGGGAAGGAAAATGCAAATAAAACATTTGTCTCCTCAGAAAAGGCTCCGAACTGCTTGAATCAGGGGAACAGGCTGAGGCTGCTCTGCAGATCAGAGATCTCCTCTGCAGATCAGAGATCTCCTCTACCCAGGCAGCCGAGAGCAGAATCTGCCTTTGCATTTCTTGACTGTTGGTACAAATCTGTGGGGCCTGCGCACCAGCTGGTGACATGAGGTGGTGGCTCCTGCCCTTGCCCGGGAGGGAGACCCTGCATAAAATTAGTCGATGGCTGCAAACTTGGCACTTTTCAGTGGAGAAGCTAACCAGGCACCGTCTCTGAGTCCGACTGCCCCCCGCTGCGGTCCCTTCGCATCGGGCTGGCGCGGGGGGGACGCACAGCGCTGCCCGCTGCGCTGCAGCTGCTCCGAGCTGCGGCAGCGCGTTGCTTCGGGGTCGGCAGTCCAGCAGCTGTCACGGTCCCTGCGTGGCTGCAGACTTTTAAAAGGAGCTGCAAAACGTCAGGGATTTTATCCATGTGACCTGCCCCTGCTGCGCAGACCAGAGTCAACGTGCAGCACAGAAATGTAGGTAATATTATGCAAATAAGCCCAAAGACTCACACAAGAACTTCTGCTGAGTTTAATTACAAAAGGGTCTTTATTTCTAGGACATATATTTATTTCTGACGGCTATGTGCGTGCCTCCACGCAGTGGGCTTTCACCTCCTTGTGACAGAGAAGGCCCCTGATCGATCCAGGGTAGCAGCAGGGTTTTCGTTCACTCCCCTACTTTGGGCTGCTGTTTTAGCATTTTTGCCTTAGCACCCCACCTGGTTACCGTGCCCGGCTGGAATCGCCTTGTCTCTTGCTGGCTGTCTTGCCACCACCGTTCTGTAGACGAACAAGGCAAATGGCAGAACTACAGCCTGGTCCCCATTAGACCTGGAGAATAGCACCTCTTCTCACATCAGATGTAAAAGTCTTGGGAATCACCTTTACCATGACACCATTCTCCCACAGAACAGATCCCAGATTAATGGAAGTTGCAGTGAAATGCTGAGAGAATTGAGATGTACCTGCAGAAAGAAAGGAAAAACTTAGATGGCTGAAGTGATGTAAATATTTTGATGCTAGTCCTTTGTGTCTTTTCAGGTTTTTACTTCGGTTTTGTCACTCATGCGTTCTTCTGATACCATTTATGCTGCCAGTCAAAATCTAACTTGATCTTTTTCTTGGAAGTACATATAGTCTAGTTTGATCAACACTGGCCAGATGTTTCTAGTTAGAGGGGACTCTTTTTTGTTACATAAACTGAGTTTTGATGTCCCCTACCCTCTGTTTTTTTAACAGCTAAAATGGCTTAGAGCAGGAATAAATTATTCGGCATGAAGTTTGTTTTTATGTGGTAGAGTTTTACTACCATTGCATCTGGTGCATTTTGTGGGACATCAAGACTTCAGTCTGTGTGCACATTTCCAATTTCCAGGACTCAACGAAGACAATCGAAGTTTTGTCCCTCACTTACAGGCTTCTGGCTATTGCTTCTGGTTTCACCACCATTGAAATGTGGGGACCAAGTGCATTGCTTATTGACCTCATGCCATAGCTGCGAAAGGTGCGGCTTGTCCCCTGCACCTCAGTGGGGTGTTCGTGCACAGAGTC
>KL258063.1:0-47264 GCA_000699545.1 Podiceps cristatus | reverse complement strand
GAGTGGTGAGGTGCTGGAACAGGCTGCCCAGAGAAGTGGTGGATGCCCCATGCCTGGAGGTGTTCAAGGCCAGGCTGGACGGGGCCCTGGGCAACCTCGTGTAGGTCCAGGCCTGGAGGTTGGTGTCCCTGCCTGTGGCAGGGGGGTTGGAACTCCGTGATCCTTGGGGTCCCTTCCAACCCAGACCTTTCTGTGATTCTATGAACACTTCCTTAAGCCGCTGACATGAGCCGTTGCAGCGCAGTTCCTTGCAGGGCTTGCTGAGCCCCGAGGGGGTGGTGGTGAGGCAAGCAGCCAGGGCTGCCTTAGGCACCGCCACCTGTGAGCTCCTACCGCTTCAGCTCTCAGCCTGACAGAGAAACAACATGGAAATTAATCAGGAACCAAAGTGGAGGTGCTCCTGGTACCAGTGGAAAAGGCAACCCAAGAGGCCTTTGGCAGAGGATTAGGGATGTCAGCTTTCGTGTTTCCTTGGTGAATCAGTCACCGTGGCTGTGAGTCTTCCTTTTTTTAAGTATTCACAACAGCATTTTTTCTCTATTCGTATGACTCCTTCCAAGTACTAACTTCAGATACATCCATGTGGGCTTTTGCAAATCTGTATGAACTCTCTCTGCTTTTGCTAGATAGAAGCCAGCTCTGACCCAGCAGCCATTTAGCCATGTTAGCATGGTCCAAAACCTGGCCTGTTCTCTCTGGTAGGATTTAAAAGCTCAAGCTCAGATTTCGTTAGCTGGCTTGCCATTATAAGGGTGGGTTCTTGTGCAGGTAGATCAAAATAGAGGCAAACAGAGTTTGCAGTTACTTGCAAAGTAAAGCTGACTTTATCCTATGAATTTGCTGTATAAGAGATGACAAACCTAAATAGCTTGTCAATTCCTGACTCCATTTTTCATTGCTTCTCCTGTTCAGAGGGAGCTACTACCTTGTCAAAACACAACGTGTACGGGAGAAAATACCAAAAAGAAAATCAAGCAACATATGGGACATTCTCATCGTATTGAATTTTATGAGTGGAAGATGGGACTGTTCCCTGTGATACCAGATACTAGAGATCATGCCGTGCTATTTAACTTTAATTTGAACTTTCTCACTGCCAGCTTTGTCGTGTCAATGTTTGAGTGCTCTGCTGAGTTGGCACTGCCGGATGCAGGTTTTTCCTTATCAAGTGCTGACAGGAAGCGTTGCACCAGAAGGGTGGATGCGGAGACCCTGGCTGCTGGGCACTTTCAAGAGGAGATAATTTCCCGAGTGGCACGAGACAGTGTGGTTTGTTCATCACATAAAAAGCCCAGCTCTCGTGGCATTTTCTTCCGATTGCCAAGTCCACTGTAGAAGAGTAAAAACATATGACACTTAAAAATAGGATAAACCCTGAACCATTACAAATGCCATCTGTTCTCAAAGAAACAACTGGTAGAAAAAAATAACCTTGGGTTGAAACCTTGCGTGAAGTTGCCATTTAAAATAAGCGGGGTTGGCTTTGTTATTTTTATTTTTTGGAGGTGTGGAGAAAGGGTTGGTTGATGAAAGAAAACAGAAATGTGGAACCAGAGTATTCTTGTTACAGACATGTAGAGAAGTCGTGTCATGAAGACCTGTTAAATACCAAGCTCTGGGATCTAAAATCATAGCGACACTGGAAGGGACCTACGTACCGTTTTAAATCAGCTTATGCAGATGACTGCAGCAAGGTGTCTGCCCGCCACCAGAAGGTGGTTTCTAGTGAAAATATCTGTATTACTAGTCACAAATAGATAAAGACCTAATTTTCCAACCGGGCCCTGTTCTCTGGCAAGTGGCTTCCTCACCGATTCAAACCCATGCAGTCTGGCAGTGAGGGGTGGATCGGTAGGTTAGGGAATACCAACTCCATCTCTGTATGCTGTGCCCAAATCAAACTCAGAGCCGTTGCCTGCGGGAACATGAGCAAAGTCTCTTTGGGCTTTGGCTGTTCCCAGCAGTCAGCACTGCTTCTTCTGGCCCTGTTAGGGTGTGATTACGTGATTGAAAAGAACTGGATTTTCAGAGATGGGCAAGTCGCGGTTCCCGACAGAGCTGCAGCAAACAGCCATGCCACCTGCCCCAAGTCTGATGCAAAATCCTGAAACCCCATTAGCGGTCTTGGTCACTTGTGCTGTTTTGGATACCCTCCTGAGGAGTAAAGAGGAATATGTTTAGCGTATTCCCATGATTGGCTTTGGTACTGGAACAGTCTGAAAGTGACCAGCCAGTTACCAAGCTGAGGAGTGACTCACTTGCCTCCTCCTACGTGAGCTCATGGCTTCAGAGCATCTGTGGGCTCCTTACAGGTGTGGTAGCGTATGAAATCGGCCCGCCACAACAGTGATATCAAGCAGCCTGTGTCCTGGGAGTCTTACACTGGTTAGAGATCTGAGAACGGAATGCCTGCATTTCAATGAGTTTACTCGTGTTCTACACTGATGTGAAGAGCAGCAGACTTGTACCAAGGACACGGGCCAAGAAACTGCGGGAGGAAAAGGGAATGAACGGCACATGCTGTTTGCTCTAACAGGGTAGTCCTGTTCCAAGGGAGCGTCCTAATCCTGTCAATCTTACTGTTTTTACTAATCCCAAATGGGACAGTGTGGTGAGGAAGAAAAGAGTGATTTAATGAATAGGTTTGATAGTGATATTTCTGACTCTTTTCTTTTTTTACATCTCAGAGCCCAGGAATAGCTGCAGTGATGTAATGTTGCTATTTAGAATTTTTTCAAAGCATGTTTTGCGTTTGCTGTCTGTGGAGTTGATAATTTTGCTTTGGCAATGAGTGCACCTAAGGTAAAAGGCTGAGTGCGTGCATTTTCAGGCTCTGTCAGTCTATCTGAATTTGTCCTGCCATACTTTCCATCCTCCTATCTCCAGTCTGAATGTTGAAAATTTTGAACAGTACTAGCTTGTGCTCAGCCTTTGACAAGCAGCTGAGGGATGGGACAAATCTACTAATCACATTCTCTGCTGTGTGGGGGAATAAAGAAAAAACCTGCTTGCCAAAGTTTGGTCCTAGTAGACCTAACTCCTGAGGGTAAGACCTTTTGGTACTTGCCCAAGGGAATGAGTAATTCTTTTGTGCTGTGTTGCCGCAGCACCCTTCTGCATTCTGGGGACGTGCCTTCGCTGTGCTGCAGCACTTCACCGCATTGCCCCACAGTAGAGTGACAAAACGCTGCGACCTCGAGGGTAAAACTCCCTGGAAGCATGAGGAGTGGTGTGGCTGGCATAATTCAGAGTGGGTGCGAGAGCAAGCTTCTGATTTCATGAGTAACAACAAGACAAAAACCTCTTTTTTGCAGGAACTCTTATTTTTTTGTTAAAAGTAGTCTGATACTGGAACAGTGCAGCTAACTTACCAGCCCACAGAGAGAGGTAACACCAAGCCCTGTTTAAACAAAATACACTGTTCTTGCAACACAGCTTGTATTTCTAGTTTCAAGCCTTGCATCTGATCTCTCTGCTGTTAATGTTTTAATAATCTAGTTTTAATAATCTAGCAATATTTCAAAAACACTCTGCTTTTGTCTACCAGCTTTTTCAATCTCTTTACAATGACAGTCTTGATCTCCCATGGCAGAAGTTCGATATCTCTCTAAAGTCGAGGTAAAATCTTCTGTACTCCGAAATGTTAGATCAGCCTCGTTTTTTTTTTTTTTTCCCAGCTGTCAAGCTTAATGCATTTTTAAAGCATCCTCCTACTTTAAGGTACAGCTAAAGTTGTGAAAAGTGAATATGTAATGGTGCATATGTATTTACTGTACATGAGTCTGTTCGTGAGAGACTTGAACTGAAAACTAAATTCTGCCACCCCCTAAATTTTGTGGAAGTTTAGCCCTGCTCACAGGTTTAGATGTAGCGGTGAAGTTTGTAGCTTTGTGGATCTTTATGATGGGTTAAATAAAACCCCCTGGGTTTAGGCAGTACTAAATTTTGGCCCAAAATGTATGAGTTGGCTCACAGTACATTCCCACTGTGGGCTTCTAAGTCTGTATCCTATCACGTTCTCTTCTGTGACTTCCACCTCATGTTCACTGTGATGCCTAATATTTAAATAAGTTCATTAGATACATCCGTGTTTTAAAAATATAAACTGCATTTTTCAGGCTATGGACCAACATGTTAAAAACCATCTGTGATATCAATTGCTCAACTTATGCTCCTAGAAGATCCTGCTTTACTTAAGGCGAGTGCTCTGTACTTACAGAAAATTAAGGTGGTTGTTAAGTAACTCAATTCACTTTTGAATATTTCAGCTAAGAATCTACCATTATAGGGTTTATTGTACCCAGCCCTGTGGGCTCTTTTGAAAATGTGGCAGGGTTAAATGCTTCTGTCATTCATCTCCTTTTTTTTGTGAGCCCAAATGTGGAGTTAGGTAACTGATTTCAAACACAAATTCTTGAAAACAGGCGATGAAAGTGGTGAGTAAAAACTAAATGAAATTCCATGGCCTGAGGCTAAGGTAAAATGTGCCCTTGGCTGTTCAGGTTAATGTAAATGCCAGGAGAGGCTGAAGCTTTTATTCCAGATATGTTTCTTTAGCCCTCTGCTCTGCTTGGCTGTTTGCGGCCCACCCTTGCTCTTCTCTACGTAAATAAGCTGAATTGTTAGATATCGAATTAGGAATTCTCTTCTGCTATCAGAATGATCTGGGGTAAGATACTTCTGTGAAGAAAAAATAATGTATTTCCAAGTTGGGTTTTGTAAGCCATGCTGTATGACCATGCTGGGTATTACCTAAAATTATAGCCCTGTAAAATGCAGCAAAGCTGACATAGAAGTGCAGGGGGAAATGCATGTTGCACAAAAATTCTGTGTTTACAGAGTGACCTTCTGCACTGCAGGGACACTTTAAAGAGGAACAGTAAGGGTGATAAACCTTAGTTGTAGTGCTCTTCTGAATTTTAGCCCTTTTAAACGTATTTGATGATCAGTGCCTTATGCCGTGTGGGAACAACAAAGGACTCCTCAAAACAGCAACACCAAATACTGTCAGCTTGAGGTAAAAAAATTCTAAAATTTTCTCATTACTTGCTCAGTGTGTGCTGCTTCTGCCTTCAGCCACTACAGGTGGTGGTCATCTTGGTTTAACCATTCAAGTAGACGGGCTTTCTGCAGGTCACTGGGTGTTTCTACTCTGTCATTTAATTCAGAGAGAAAAAAATAAAAAAAATCCCTTCCAACCCTCTTTCCCCCCAGCTTGAGCTGTGAGCTTTTTAAACTAATGCTTGGACGTACCCCTTGGTTAATGTAACCCTACATTCAGGTTCTTCAGTTGTGTCTTTTTTTCTGCCCAGAATTTGAGGGCTTCAGTCTTTTTCAAGGATTCCAAATGGTTTTGTAGCCTTGTTGAAGCAAAAGCAATTGCAGCAGCAAAAAGAGCTGTAACAGTTCCAACAAGACTGCGGACCAAGTGGAAACCCGGTACGCGTCCCCTGCGGACGTGCAGACCCATTGCATAGTACCAGCTCCGTCATTCACTGTTCTGCCTGGCTGCATAGAATCATAGAAAGGTCTGGGTTGGAAGGGACCCCAAGGATCATGGAGTTCCAACCCCCCTGCCACAGGCAGGGACACCAACCTCCAGGCCTGGATCTACACAAGGTTGCCCAGGGCCCCGTCCAACCTGGCCTTGAACACCTCCAGGCATGGGGCATCCACCACCTCTCTGGGCAGCTTGTTCCAGCACCTCACCACTCTCTGTAAAAAACTTCCCCCTAATATCTAATTTAAACCTTCCTTCCTTCAGCTTTAATCCATTCCCCCTTGTCCTGTCATTGTCTACCCTTTTAAAAAGTTGGTTCCCCTCCTGTTTGTACGCTCCCTTCAGGTACTGGGAGGCTGCAATGAGGTCCCCCCGCAGCCTTCTCTTCTCTAGGCTGAACAAGCCCAGCTCCCTCAGCCTCTCTTCGTAGGGGAGGTGCTCCAGCCCTTGGATCATCTTCGTGGCCTCCTCTGAACCCTCTCCAACAGTTCTGCATCTTTCTTGTACTGCGGGCCCCATACCTGGACACAGGACTCCAGGTGGGGCCTCATGAGGGCAGAGTAGAGAGGGACGATCACCTCCCTGTCTCTGTGCGTCCTGGAAGCATTGGACTCGTGACACATGCCCCATGTTGTGTACATACATATGCCTCTGCCTGGGGAAGCTTTGCCCTCTGCCCAGGCTTCTGAGGACATGACCGTGAACAGCCACAATCGCCTATTATAAATTTGTTTTCTCATATTAAACTGCTACAGTAGAAATTATTAATTCACTGGTCAGGAACCAAGACTGACTGTAAAGACCTGTAGACTCAATTCTTATTTGTGCACAGACCCTTTTCTGTCCACTTGATGTGTCATCATCAACAGATAAGGCCTTTGCCCTTGCAAGAATGCTAGTATGGGTTTTGACGTGCGTAAGAATTGGAAGCCAAGTATCTCAGAGTGCTGAATGATTTATGAAGATACATTTAGCTAAAGGAGAGATGATGACAGCGTTCACTGTTTTTCTAATGCATACTTTTTTGCATTCAGAGAGTAAAATGTTGAATGAAGCAGGGTGCCTGACGGCACATCTCTATGAATTAGGGCTGACAGCCTCACCTTTTCTGCCCACACTGAGAGCTATATAAATTCGATACTGCTCTATGTCCAGCCCACGTGGAGCATGGGCAGTGAAAAGTTTGAGCCTGAAACATGTGTACATGTGCCCTTCTGCATTTCCTAGTTCACATAACGGCCTGGGTTGCTCTCTTGCAAAGCTGCTGTCAGCCATTCAAAGTGTCCTATTCTTCCAGTAAAGATTTTCAGATGCCTAGAATATACATCTCTTGTTCTTAACTGTTGCTTTTCGCAATTCTGGAAAATTCCAATATCTTCATGCAAGACCATATTGACCGTTAAGGTTTGCAAAAGATGTTGAATCATAATGGGCAAACTGTCTTTAGTCATGTAAGCCCTTGGCCATTCACTGAACTTTGCTCAGACCTCTACTTCCACCAGTTACTTTCTCAGAACTCCTCCTCAGGTTACCGCTTTGGTCACGCAAGACTCCAGGCTTGCTTCTGGTCATCCAGCTCTTTCTAAAAATACCCATTTTCATGTTTGATTAGTCTGTGATCAGTGTTCTCTGATTCGTTGTTAGTATCTTGCCATGTAAGAGATCAGCGGGTTTTTTTGGCTATTTAGTCCATTGCTCATAGAATACAAAAATTAACGCACTACTGTGAAATAGCTCTGTGCTGGGACTGGGTTGGTCCCCACACTTCAAGTGCACACTATTGTCGATTGGTATTTTTGTAGAAATATCAGTTGAAAAATTTCACGAGCCTTACTTCTTGTAGTTCTTACTTGCTACATTTATTTCTAACATTTTGGTTTGTATCACCTTAAAAATTCCCTTTTCCTACTGGGTTCCCAGCTTACCATGTGAGTGTATCAGCATCCATAATAAGATACAAAGACATTGTTTACACACTTTTCTTTATAAAATAGTTGGGATTGTCAAATTTTGATGGTATAGTTGATGGCTGAGTTACCAAGGTAGCAAAGTTTCTCCAGGCCGGAGGTCTGCTGCTGTGCTTGGCTGATTAGCTCTCTGATTTTATGACCGTGTGGTCATAGCTGACATTAAAAAGCTAAAAGAAAAAATTTCCTCCTCCGCTTAGCAAGAGCTTGTGGCAGAGTTAATCAGCTGCATGTAATTGCTGCATGGCACACAGAAGGCACATCAGCTCCTTGTCACCTTTCAGGCCAGTGACTGTAGAGACACAGAACATCATCACCGATAATGTTCCCACATCTGTTGCCATTGTCACGCTAGCTAATCGTGCAAAGATCAGCTGAATTGTATAGGTAATATCCTGCATGCTGAGAGAAATGTCAAACTGAACAGGAACACAAAACCCCTCATATTAGCTGATGAAGTCGCCTAAGACTCCCAGAAGTAAATGGGAACCTGAAAGTGTTACCTGACTAAGGAGAAGAAAAACTGTAGCGCTCAACTCATGCTCAGCTATGCTTTACCTAAGCAGCCATTTCTGTTTCTATTTTAGGGTATGCTAGAAAAGCAGATTCTGGATAAAGATCTTAATTTTCCAAACTTCCTCCCCGCCCCCCCCAGTAAAAGTCTGTATCCTTTGATATTCAGATTTTTTAATGAAACTAAGTTTTAAAAAATATATATACAAAATACTTTTTCTTAAATCATCTTTGTTTCCTTCCAAATATGAATAAGAGAAATCATGTGGTTTTGATGAAGGGATGTGACTAGGGCACTTGGCTGAGGGCAAATATGATATAGAAGCCCATTTTAGTAAAAGCATAAAAAAAAGTGAATTACGCTCAGCTCTTAGCCAGGAAAGAATGTCTTTTCAGGGAACACCCTTTCTTTTCAGGCTGCAGGCTGCAGTTTCAGATGGCAATAATGACTCTTTAATATTTCTGTCTGGGAAGTGGAGACATTAATATTCTCCCAGAGAACTCACAGCAGTGACTGTGAATTGCACGGTGCTCTGGAAACACACAGCAGGAGGTGTTTCCTTCCTCGGACAGTTTAATACAGGGTCTTCATCCCAGAGCGTATTACCCATATTTAACTTGCATTTTGAGTAATATAATTGTGTCAAATCACAGTGTCGTGGAAGCTGAAGCACGTCTCCTCCTGGGTAGAGGGCTGGCAGGAGCCCCTGGCCATGCAGGTGAGCTGTCCCTCGTGGTCTGTGGCTCATCCGCTGTGAGAGCAGCAAGACGTAAGGTCTGGGCTGAAACTTTTACAGTCTTCCTATGGATTAATCTACTGTTTTTAACAAGATTTATGAGTGTTAACCCCTTCTCAGCCTTGAAAAGACCTATTCTATTGCCTTTACTCACAGCAATGTCAAAGGTTCTGAGAAATTTCTTCTGCTTTATCTGTGGCCGTTGTTTTGGGTAAAAGATGTTATCATTGGCATTATGGGAATTTTACTAAATAATCATAATGTCAGATTAAACACTTTGTGGACATTAAAGAAGGACCTTCTCTGAACATCCTGTGTTTGATCTAAGGAGAGAACAGTATGTTCAGCTGGGATGCCCATTTTACTGGGGATTCTTCTAGGAGTTGTTTCATTGACCAGTGGTGAATAGTGATGACCGTTAGTCAGGACAAATTAAGACACATTTGCATAATGAGGATATATTCAGCTAGAGCCAAGTCATTAAGTGGTGCTTAAATTCATATTACAGTCTAAACTTTTGGAAGTTTCCAAATAAGCGTTAAATGAAGATACAAGACAAGAAATGTAATTTTTAATAGTTGATTTTTTTTTTGCCATATTTTAAGTCTCTTAACATCTATTTAGACTAAGGTTTTTAATAGTTTGGTTGTCTGCTTGGTGGTTTGGTTTTTTTTTTTTTTTTTTTTTTTTTTTACAGCTGTTGAAATAGAACACTTTACTGTTCATTGAGGTGCCTCAGTTCAGAGGATTTTAGTGTCTTGTTATTGCCAGGTATAAGTACAATTTTTTTCATGTGCTTTTTTGAGTTCAGTGTTTCCCTTTATGGGCAGTTTTTCTGTACATTCTTGCAAAAGCTGCGACACAGTAGTGTTGCCTGATGTCAGTCACCTGGTTACCGCAGGCACGGGCTAGAAAAGCAGGTGGGGGAGGTGATGTTCTTGAGTTCTGCCCTATGCTTGGCATCTGATCCCAGAAAACAGGACCCAGCCTTTTGCTAGCACAGCTCTCAACTCTGAGGTGGGAAGGAAGGGACCTCAATGCGTGTGGAAATAGAGGCACCGGAGTGCTGGGTTTGGGGGGAAAAGCCCTGAGAGAAATGGAAGGGTTAGTGGAGCACTCCGTATTTTCTTGAGGAGCTGTTACAGGGGTGGGACCTTCCTCACTGCTACTTCTGTCACCCCTGGGGGGACAGGGAGGAGGTCTGAACGATGAAGACGCTCAGCGTTGTTACTGGTTTGATTCCCACCTGAACATTGCCTGTGGAAAACTATATCTTCCTGACAAGAAATCAGCTCCTGCCTGAAGCCTTTGACTTTTGAGGTAAAGAGAAATCCAGGAGTAGTGTGTGTACTTGCATGGGTAAGAGAAAGGCTGATAGGTAATCACAGTCTGTGTGATAAAATGAGTTCCAAGAAAGATTACTGCAAAAAGTCTGAGTTTGAACAGACCCGTGATGTCTCTCAAGAGGGATGTTCAGGAGACAGCTGACAGTTTTGGCCACAAATATTTTCTCGCTGATATTTTGGATCAGGTGCATCAGTTAACCTCAAATGATAACCAGAAAACATTGTTTAGAAAATCATTTGTGTACTTAAAGGAAAAGAGACAAAGTTTCTGCTACCTTAGATCAGCAGCTTCACGTTGAAGTCAAACAAGTACAGCTCTGTGCCACCCTGAAATATCAGTCTCCTTTGGCTAATCTTACTGAATTAGACAGCCTTTATTTTGGCCTCAGAAGGTATTTGGTTTGGTTTTACAAGGAAGAAGTTGGTGGTTTTGATAGATGGATACGCTTGTTACAGCGTGCTACTTGTATGTCAGTGAGGGCTTGAAAGCACTTACCCTTCTTATCTTTCACATGGTCCTGAGACAAGGGAAAAAAGATTTCTATCAAGCATCCTTACAGCTCTCAGATCAATTGCCTACTTTTATTTACTGTGACTTAATGCTATAAAAGCCATCCCAGCTTTGAGTGTAAAAAGGAGGAGCCTGAGACCTGTGCTTTGTCATTTGTCTCCCCGGTATGGCAGGGCTGGGTTTCCCCGTGGCCTGGGAGGATGCGCGCAGGGTGATTTTCCCAGCCTTGCTGCAGTGGGGTATCTCAGCTGGCAGAGCAACATGTTGCCACAGGGTTGCCAGGTCTGAGGATTTCCATGTACACTTGCCTTCTCAGCCTGCACATTCATTTATGCGTGCAGAGGAGCTGCGGCTGAGGGCTGCACAGCAGGTGGATGCGGGGGCTCTCTGGGAGGCCACGGAGGAAGGTGAGCAGGAGCCCAGGCATGGCTCTGACTGTATATCAAACAGCGAATCTTCTCCAAGCACCGGAATTTAGACCTGGCTAATAAATGAATGAGGCCGATAAATAAATGACTTCCAGCTATGCGGGGACAGGCAGCCTCTGGTTTCCCACATTACCTCGTTTTTCCACCTTGTAGTCTCTCTGCTGTGCTGCTGATATCAAGGACCACGAGCAGAGAGGGGGTCGGTCTCCCAGCTGGCTGTGTTTTAAATGCAGCATGGAGAGAGGTTTTTTATCTGTCGAAATGCTTTAACTGCTTCCCTGGGCAGGCTCCCTGAAATCCAGGAATCTACCTTGCTTAATGCATGTGGAATGTGGCACTTAGCTTAAAATGGAGACTCCTCTTTCTCTTAGACTGGAAACCTCTTTAAAATCTCAGCACACCCACACACTGAAGGTCGGGCTCATTTGATGCCTACCCAAGATCTCCCTGGGTGGTTCAACACATTGCTGCCTCTGCAGAGCTTTCCTTTTAATCTGCTGTGCCAGGCTTTTTGGAAGTGAGGCTATTGCAGTCTCTCTGAAGCACTTTACACTATTTCTGTGAGAAAAAGGGTGAATTTTAGACAAGGACGTACTGCCTGTCTTTCTAAACAAACAGGGGTTTGGGGTCTTAATGTGAATCTGTAGCCTTTGCCAAAGTATATGTTGATATGAGAGGAAGACATTTTCCTTTATGAAACATATACTATCTTCTAATTCTCTCTATTATGGTAAGCCTCTAGCCTTGTTCAAATTCCTATTTTGGTTATCCAGCCTACTTACCAAAAATGACATAATGCTGAAATACAGTGGAGGCAAATTATTTTATAGCTGTCTTAATGGAGGATGCTTAGCACAGGAATAATATGATGATTCCTAGTAACTGGAGTCAATACCTTCAGGGCCGAATTATAGACCCTCATGATAATACCTTCAAAAAGTGGTTAAAGGACCAGGAAATGCCTTTACTGGGGGGATTTCTTGCCAATTCTCTTTGCTGGAGGAGGATGATCTTAGCACCTTGTGTTTTGACTCAGTTTCATGACTTCTCCATAGTACTGTCACACTGTTGGTATCTGTTTTGGCGCTGTTAACTGAGGTAAATACTTTATGGAAGAGAGGAAAGGAAAACGTAGCTGCTAGGGATCTTTGAAAATGCATCAAGCCTTTAAAGCGAGTAAATCGTGGAGAACAAAGAGTTACAGAGATGGAAAAGAGCAGAATGGAAAAAAAGTGCTTAATTAAAGGGTTTTATGTTATACCCCAGATTCTGACCACATTGTTTTTTCTCCCTTAGTCCTTCACGAGCCAGAATGAAGTTCCGCCAATGACTTAGGCTTAAGAGGAGCCTACTGAAATGAAGCCTAAATGACAAATGTCATGAAAAGGGGGATATCTGTCTTTGGTATATCAGGATCTTCTTCTTTTGTATCCAGATATACTTCAGGTCACACCACTCACAAAGCCAGGTGTCATTCTCAAGGTGTCTAATTACTAGGAATCAGTGGTGTAAATTTCCTCAGTCTGAACCTTTCTTGAAACCTGAGGCCTGTGCCAGGTATTTCAAGGTCTTTGCTTTAACCTTTCAGAAGAAACTCATTGCATTGGCAATCTTTAAGTCATATCTGTATTTACACTGAATATTTAAATATGTTATTGCTGGGAAAAACATAAACCCAACACCACCAACAACCACAAAAAAACCCCAAAAACCACATGTATTTCAGTTCAATGCCACTTTTTAGTTTATTGCAATGCTGATACTTTTCGTGGTGGGAAAGGAGAAACCAGCATCCCTTCTCCTCTTTGTCAGATAAAGAATGGCTTGTTGGACTAATGTACTCATGAGGGAGACCCATGGAAATGTTCTGTCATGTCTTTGAGTTCTCTGGAAATCAGCACATAACTCCTGTTCTAGAAGTCAAGAAACCTCATGTAAGAAACCTTGATGATGATTTTGTCAGGATTGGCCTTTTCCTTTGAGATAGGACATACTAAATTGGTCATCAAAACCTAATAACAGAGCTTGTTCTGGAGAATGTTTTAGTAACCTCTCATATGAATAGCTTGTGTAGAGTCACGGCCGTAACTGGAATGCAAGTTCCAGGGGCTGAGAGATGCGAGGATGGATCGCAGTGCTTTTACAACAACTTAGAGGCAATTGCCCTGTACTCATTCCAAAGCAGACCTTTTCAATCCCAGCATTTACTCACCTCTGAAGAAAAATAACAATTACTGTCCTTCTCAAACTCTTGTTCCACCATGGCAGTGTATCTCTAAGTAATGCAAACCATGGAAGGTCTGAGTGTATCTTCAAACAATATCATGCAGCATTGCCTGATGGCTGGTTTCTAATTCAAGTCTCAGATCTTTTAAAGATCTTGGCATCATTGAAGATGAAGGTCATATATCATTTTGAGAGGAACATAAACAAATTTTGTCTGAGGAGACAAATTTAGAAACATACATTTATTAAGGTTTATCAATTTTATCTGAAATGTCTGAGCATATCCCATTCAATTTCCTCTTCTTGTATGACGTATAATCAAGAGCATTTCTTGTTTATCCAGGAAGATGTAGCTATGTTAGAAAGCACTGCTGGGTCAGTTTTTAGTCTGATAATAACATAGTAGCCTGAAGTCCCAATGATGACCACTGAAGTGCTTCTTCAAATGTGTCTTTTGAACAGTGCTGGCTGTAATGACAGTAACAATCACACTTGGAGGTCCATATGAGGAAAATATGTCTGTGTACTAGGTCAAATTGGAGTTCTCTTTCTCACATCCCACGTAAATACATGTTAAAGCAATAGTCACTAGGTAAATCTATTGCTATGATGTGTTAGTATGAGTCTCCAGATTATTCATACTTGTTAAGGTGCTTGTTAAGGCCAGCCTTATAGGACTAGGTCTCTGTTTGACCAAATGATGTTGTGTTAATGGAAACAGTTGTCTTTAAAGAAATTCCATCTCTTGGCCTTTTAGTGAAGAAAATAAAAGGCTTCGAAGATTAGGCAAAAAATGCAACCACCACGATGTGCAAGACTGCATTGCTTAATATTACAGTGTTCCACAGCTGGAGAAAAATGACTGTGACGGTTTCCTGAAAAAGAAAAAACCAAAACCAGACCTCTACCACCTCTCCTGATCAATAGCCATTTTTATAAAATCTCAGACAGGCAGAAAAGTTGGCTCTAAAAGCTGAAAGAAAATAAGTGGGTGGTGCAACAAGGTGGCTTAGGTTTTCTGGTATTCTGTGGAAACACTTGTGTCTTAAACATTACTTTTTAAGCGCCATTTGTCAAACCTCCTTGGGCACCTTGTCATTACCGACTCAATGAATGTATTATTGGTGCTGTTACACCTCCCCAGAGCAAAGGCACCTTCGCACGCTTCACACATCTGTTCCAAGCAGTGACTGTGCGACACTATCCACAGCTGCGGCTACATCAGGCTTCCCACAGCTCTTACCAACACCGTGCGCTTCAAAAGGCGTTGGTAGTCTTTCAGAAGCCACCGTACTTCCAGAAGCAGATGCAGTCCTTGTCTAAATGGTTAAGATGAGCCAGGTTATGTGTGGGACTAAGTGTTGCTGATGCTGGTGTAGGCAAGAAGTCTCTGTACCTTCTTGTGTCCCTCCTCTTAACCTCTTACAGTGGGTTTCTGACCAGCCAGCTTTCTTGGTGGCTCTATTTGCCTCCTTAACTCATACTTGTGTTTTTGGCAGATTCCAGACCTTTCTCCTAAAATGCCTTTCTTAACATAGCCTGCCACTGCTCTCCTTCATGTCAACCCAAATTCTCAGCTCTAATGTGCCGCAGGTCCAAGCCCTCTTACTTCTGTGTTTGTTCCGGTCGAAGCTGAGCAGCGTGTGTGCCATGGGCTTTAATATTCTTGCTCTTACAGGGCAGAACTTTTATTTGGCATAGCCCACCTTACATTAAGCAGCCATTTCCAGTGATGGCCTACACAGAGAACCTAATGAAGAATTTGAATAAGCATTCGACAGGGTGAAGTGAAAACATTTTTTCATGCTCTTTTGTGCAGCATGTTGAACTACAGCTTTCTTTTTTTTTTTTTTTTTTTTTCCTTTTTTTTTTTTTTTCCAGAGAAGAGGTTATTTTAAAACATTTTCCTTTCTATATCTTTGAATATTTGTATTGAGAATCAGTTCAAAATATTACCTGTCTCTCTTTTAAAAAAAAAAAAAAATCACTTTGAATTTGAAAAACTATTTAAAATCCCATCGTCCCTTGTTTTTTTCTTGCTCACTCTTCTTTATACATACATACATATATATAGATATGAAAATGAGAAGTGGAAAATAAGCCTGAACTTTTTTTTTTTTCAATTTGAAGGAACGTTGCCCATTTGAAAGGATCTCTATTAAGATAGGAACGGGTAAAAAGGAGTATTTCACATTATTAATTCAAGTTCTACTTGTGAGAACATAAAAGGAAATATTTTTATAGTCTAGTGATTTTTTGCAAAAAGCTTGTTTTTACAAATTCTGAAGAAGTGGGTAGCACTAATTTAGCAATATTTCTTCAAAAGTGAACAGTTAAAGAGATAAAAATGGAGTTATTTTATCTTTGAGTTTTTATTGTTACTTTGCTTAAAGAATTCAGTTACTTTCAGAAGTCCTCACAATCATTATCAGCTGCTTCACTATTGTTACTTGTTCACTAGTCATTCTGGCAGACATTAGTTATTATCCAGTACCTTATCTAAACAGTACCTTATCTTATTAATAAAAAAACCCAAAAAAGATATCTGAAATTTAAAACTTTACTTATTTAGGAACTAAAATTCAGTTCCACAGGGAAATCCATTATTTCTAATGCATTTGTTTGAACTTCAGAAGAAAAGCCAAATACTGTGTATTTCTTGTAAATCAAGCAATTTTTGTTTTTACAAGTGAAGGGTATGGAAGTATTTAGATTTGACAGTGTCAAATGGATAAATTTTTTTTACAGTGTTTTTATTCATTCTGTATGCATTTATTTTTAAATTACAGCAAGATATCAACAATATTAGTTATACGGTAGTGGAATGTCCTAAATTAGGCTCTTCAAAACCAAAGCTGTGTACCCACTTTCCCAGTGCGCATTTTTTTTTCGGGATGAGGGTCTATAGAAACAGCCTGGCTTGGGACTTCACAGGCATCAGGGACAGAAAAAGGGTCTTCCGCAGACTAATGACATCTGGGAAAAATCTGTGGCTTATAGCAGAGCAGTGAGCAGGTAGCCACCGCCCTGGAGATCAAGAAGGAATTTGTGACATACACATTGACTCATAATATGGTATTTAAAATGACATGTTCATCTAGAAGTAAAAGAGAGACATTTCAATAGTTTGCTAAAGAAATACTCCCGCTTTTCCTGCTAGAGGGTAAATCAGCACTTTCTTATTTCTATGTGTCTTTTGAAATTTCTCTGTTCAGAACATCCTGTAGCTGGAAAATCACAAGCGTGCCTGCAACCCTCCAGAGGAGACAGTGACTCAAAGGCCCTTCTTAGACTGTGATGGGAAACGGAGAACCAGACTTCAGGTGTAAACTGGAGGGGACTTTGCTGCCAGCAAGACGCCCTTTGAGGCAGTTGCAGCTCAAAAGATTGTTGAAATGAGCAGAGCCAGACTTTGACTAGAAGCCAAGAAAAAGAGTAGCTCAGGGCACTTAATCTACCACGTTGTATGTGGGGGATCTGTGATACGGTACTGTCTCTGCGTGCTCTGAAATAGTGTAGTTGAAGGGATACAGTCTTCAAACGTATCCTTGCCTGAACGGTAGCTGTTAGGGCTTGCTAGACACCACTGATGTAGGACTCAAGAAACTACCCCAGAAAAGCCATGGAACTGGTGAGAGAAATAGTTGTGTAGCTTGTAGAGCTCGCAGGGAGGGGTCTTTTGGGAAGGATAGGAAAAGTATGGAGAGGGAAACCAAACTGTTCAAAGGTATGAATCAACTTCTGTACAAGCAGCAGCTGAATAGAGTTGGACTCTGCAGGCTGTCAGTCATGGAGTGCCATGACAGAGGCTGATAAAATCATGAGTCTGAGCTGCAAAAAGAGCAGGTGACTCAGATTTTTTTTTTTTTTATTGTTCTTAGTCACCATTTAGACACCCCAATACCTGAGCAAACCTCCTGTGCTTTACGTGCATCTTTCTTGACATGTCTGAGCCACAGCTGAGGGTACTTTGCAGACACTTGTAAAATCATGTTGAGAGGGATGCAGGAAGCAGAAATATTCAAAACTAAATGGATGATGAAGCTTGGAATAACAAGTATTCGAAGGGGAGAACTGAAATCATGGGCAACGCATTCACCATCACCTCTCCTTTTTGAGCGAATTTCAATGCCAAAGTGTTGATACTTCAGTACTCTGCTGATATGACAGAGAACAGCAGAGAGAACTGTAATTATTGAAAAAGGAAATATCAAGAGAGGAAAATAAAAAAAGAAACACAAAAACCCCACCAAACCAAAACACACTCATCTCTCTTGGGAATGATCCCCTCCATCTTTTCCCTCCCTTTCATCACACACGCGCTCTCGCATCTACACATAGTCGTCTTCCCTCAAGTTCTAAAGGGCAAAGCCCTCAGTGGGTGATGAAGAAATTAAGAAGTCTTATCCCAGTTGCACAAGAGGATATTAGTTTGTGTCAAAGTTCTTGTTTGGCAACCCAGCAAGGGTACAGGGTTGATGTATTTCTGGAAGATACCTTTGTGTTTTTCCTTTAACCTCCTTTGACTTCTGAGAACTCTTGCATAATTGCTCATTTCTCAAATCTCTAGCTGTACCAGAAAGACTTGTTGCCCTGAGGTCAAGATTCAGTTGTGTTGTGTCATCGTTGAAGCCTGTTCTCATTTCTGGTTCTGGCTTCAATGAAGGTGATCTGTGTGAACTCCAGATCTGAAGCTATAAGCGGAAAATTCACAATGGTGAAACTGGATCACTTGAATGCAAGTCTGAACATTGCAAATGCATGCCTGTAGCTTCTATCTCATTTCCAAAATCCATGGAAGAAATTTCCACTGAAAATTTTGGCTGTTTCATAATGGTTACTAATGCAGCTGACGAGGTTCGGACTGGGTCTGATGACTGGATTCGTTGATCCCTTGAGCAATAAGCCTTGCAGTAGAAACAAGCAGAAAGCAGAATGATTCTAATGGAATTTCCACCTTGAAAATTTCACTTGATCAGAACTCAGGGAGACACGCACAGCAATGGAGAGCCCGATCTTACAAACAACCTGCTCCCCGATTCCTTCTATTGGATTTGAGGGCACCATGCTCTTTGTACAATCTTGTGTGTGATCAGGTAGCCATGGATTTCTTCATGTCAGTAAGAGACTGTGCCAGCAAAATTTTCCTCCAGAACCAGTCAGGCAGCTCAGAGGCCAAAATTAATCCCTTAATAACTAAACCAAATGAAGTTACTCTTTCAATACTATTGTTAATGGTCCCGTGTTGGTGAAACAATTATTTGCTCTAAATGAAATAACTGAACTCCTTCCAGACAAAAAAAAAAAAGTCTGATCTCTGAAGCTGATCTCTGCCTGCCCTCTGATATGCTAGGGTTGTCATGATGTAGCAAAGAACCCAGGGAGGAGGTAGAGAGAACTCCTAAATAATTATTGGTAAGGAAATTGTTCTCTTATCATAAGGTTTTCCTTAGCACTCTAGAACAAGCTCCACCCATCTGATAAATTACTGACTTCCAGTTTGTTAGAGGCAGGCTCCTACTTATTTTATTAAACTTCTTTTAAATATAATGCAATTTATATTTCCAGTGCAGAGATAGTCAGAGAAGGTATATTGCTAACGAGATACATTTATTATCCCAAGTCTCCCACCCCTAGGACATATTAATCCCATCTGGATTGAATTCATGTGGACTTTTCTCCTCTGGGAATACTGAACCACACTGAAATGACAACTGGAATTTAAATATTTGAATGATCTTATCTTGGCTACAGTATTGATGTTCCTTGTCAATCCTTCCAAAAGCAGTTGTTCCTATTGTGGTTTCATGTCTCTTTCAGCTGCAAGTTAGGCTAGCTCAAATTCTCACTAAGCTTTCATTTGAGAAAAAACTCCCACAGTAATGCCTTTGGGAACTTGTATAAGTGAGGGCTCAGGATAAATGTAAGCCAAAAGATTCGGTCTGGTTAAAGAGCTACAGAAAACCACGTCTCTAAGTAGTCCCATCCCCATGCTATCACTGGTTTCTCTAAATTGCTAATGATGAGCTTTTTTTGCATGCCCACCATTTAAACTCTGCCATCCTTCCTTGAATTCCTTCATAGGCTGAGTATCAAGATGAAACTGTGTGATAAGCAGCCAAAGAGTGTCTCTCTGTGACCTCGTAGTCCTCAAATCCTCTGTATTTTTTCCTTGGTGGCTCCAGTTAGGGTACATGCAGACTTTTTTTTTTTTTTTTTTTTTTTTTTCCTATGCGTGCAGCAAGGACTTATAGACTTGTGGAATAGGTGGCATCCATCAGGATAGGAAGGTGTCTGGCTGTCTTTGGGTGCTCCACTCAGGGTGCCCTGAGCTCCTGAGGCACCCTGAGCACCATCATACAGGCATTTCTCAGGAGAGCTCTGAAAGAGAAACCAAGATTTGGCCACTGTGTGTTAGTCGCCGGTTATACCTTCAAATGTGTTCTGTACGGAAAGAGCAATGATGCTGAAGTACTTGTGTCCTGTGGGCGTATGTGCATGCAAACACGCTCAGTCCCTCAGGGACTGCATGGTGCTGTGGTTGGCGTAGGCTCTGAGCAACCTGATCTAGTTGAAGATATCCCTGCCCATGTCAGGGGGGTTGGACTGGGTGCCCTTTAAAGGTCCCTTCCAGTCCAAACTGTTTTATGATTATCTGGGTTGGGGCTTTGCTGGTTGTATGGCTTATAAGCCATGTGGATTGTCCTAGAACATAACCTAGTAGAAGTAATCAAGAACTATTTTAGACAGATTTGGAAAACATGATGGAACTGTTTTTATCTGTTCATAAAGACAAATGCTTTACTTAGAAGTTTTAATTTTTAGAGTTAAAAGATGACCATAAAATCCCAGAAAAAGTTAAATAACCTCATGACACCAAATGGAAGCCTCAGGACTTTCCAGGGCTTCAACTAAGTCCTTTCTGCTCCCTGGAAAAACTGAAAATTCCCCATATCCTTTCTCACAGAGCTCTTATTTCAGTATTGGCAGGATGGGAGAAGAGGAAACAATGAGAAAGTCCTGAGTCTTGGGCTGGAGGGTAGGCAGCTCATTTAGAGCAAGAAGGAGACAAGCTTTACCAAGTAGGTTGATTTATAAACTGCTGCTGTTTGGAGTTACCTGTAGAATTGGGATGTGTTTATCCTATAAATCGCAGAGAGATGGATGGCTAGACAGAGGACAGGGGAAGCCACAGGAGAGATTCACTTATTAAAAATCTCTACGATTTATTGTTTTGTGATCCCAGCTAACTCAATGGACATCACCTTCACATGGTAGCAAGGGTCACGTAATATACAACTAAAAAGTTCCTGTAAATCTGCAAGGGACTGTTACTGTCCGTTTTCCTTTCTGATTTACAAACATTTGCCCAAGAAAAGGAAGCAAAGCTTTTTAAGTGAAGCCCTTTTATCTGTAGCAAAATATTTTAAGACAACATATTTGGGGCAAATGCTGTTCTAAATCTCCCTGGGTTATTTTCTTTCTTGTTTTGTGAGATTACTTTTGTCTTCATGGGGTTTTATCAGTATAATGCTTGCTGTTGGTGTGAGGAAAGGGTCCTATGGTTAATATTGTATTCTGGCAAAGCTCAGATCAATACATTGTGCTCTCTTTTTAAAATTTAATTTCATATAGGCTGCTGCTTTTCCAGGGTTGGCAATTTCCTCCACAACCTTTCTGTCTACAGGTCTTTGAAACTAATGTGAATTTATGTCTCTCAACTTTTGGCTTAAATATTAATGTTGTGACTTGGAACAAGAGCTCCAGGAGATGGCAAGATGAGGTATGTAGCCTTTATTTGCTGTGCAGCCTTTTTTGGTCTGTGAGTCTTAGCTATGGTAAACTATGTGGATTCCAGCTTGACCCCAGCTGGTCAGGAAAGCTGTAACCTTCCTGCATATCCCTCCCCCCGCCCCCCAAGAATATTCAGGAGGAGACAAAAGCAGGGAAAGATCGTAAGGAATTTTTCAAGGGCATAAATGTGATCTAGTTTTCACTGCCTTTTGGTGAAAAGTGTTTGTCTGACTACTATTTCTAAGCTCATAATACTTTTTTTCCACGAAATAATGGTCTGAATTGTGTTACGGAAAATGTCTTTTCCTGATACCTGCTTGTATATCCACCCAGTGGAAAACTTTGTTACAGTGTTCAGCTGACAAATTGAAATGCTTAACAGGAACTTGTATTGGCTTTATTGACATTTTCATTTCAGATATATTCTATTCCATTAATTTATGTAAAAGTCAAAAAGAATGATTTTATCCAAACAATCCTTTTAGGCTTTCTGAAAAGCATTCAAATGAAATATTTATAGAGAATTTTGTTTCATGAAATATTTGGAAGTTTTGACTTTGAAAAGTTGTTTTTAAAGGTGTGGTTTGTTGCGGGAGGAGGGGGGGGTTGTGGGTTGTTTTGGGTTGGGTTAGGTTTTTTTGTTTGGCTGGTTGAGGTTTTTTTTGTCTTGAATAAAATCTAGATATTGGTATCGTGGAATTTATTGCATAATGGAAAATTCATCTTTTAATTATCTATATTTGTAATGAGGAAATTTCCCATCTCTTTTTCATTAGAATAATAGTGTTCCCTCAAGCTAAGTGACTAAATTCCACTCTGCAGCTTTCAGGGTGTAGGAAGCATTAATTGAATGTGATATTCTTCTTCGCTTCTTGACCTACGATTACGCATAGTCAAACAGCAGTGTTGTTTTGCCCTCGAGTTGAATGCATTTTAATTCCGGATTAAATGAGTGAGCCATTCTACATGGTGACACAGAAATGTTTGTGTTCTATAGGTGTTAAGAATACTGATAGACTGAAATGCAGAGCTGTATAATTATGTGCATTTATCCTGCACTATTAAATACCTAATTTCTACTCAGTCTGAAACCTGCTAAGTCTCTCATGAATCCCCGACTATCCAGAGCAAGAGCTAGAAATGGAAGTGTAATACTGCTGAAAAGCAGAGATTACTAGCATTACAACATGCTGTACAGCTTTTGTTTCACTCTAAAAGATTGTGAGATGAAAACCTGGTTTAGCTCATTTTTTGGTGATATTTCTTTTATTATCTCCCTCTTCTTCTAAGATCTGTACGGTTGGTAAGACAAGCAGCATGTTTCAGAAATAATCCCAGTAAAACAGAGCTGATTGATAGTCTAAAAAACTTGCTTAGCTTAGTTCTTCCAGTCACATATCTGGAATGTGCATATAAATTGGAGGCAGGGGGGAGCCGCTTAAAAGCTTTGATGGCAACAGTTTGGGGAGCCTTTCTTAATGGGTTGCACTCCTGGTGAGGAACGGGGTCAGACTTCATAAACTGATTGCCAACAGAATTTTTCTGAGGTTCTTGGTCTCAGGGACTGCTGGCCTGATGCAATGATGACCCTGTGTCCCTCTGCATTGTGTTTCAAGAAGAAGGGATGCACTGAGGTTCCCTTTTGCTGGGAAGGATCACTGAAGAGAATCCCACTGTGGAAAAAAAAAAAAAAAAAATGAGGCTTTCTAAAACCCCAAGCAGTGTGGCTGAAGGGTTTGGAAAGCTCTCAGGAATGTAGAGCTTGGCAGTTTTTTGTGTTTATTCATCATGAAGAACAGCTTTGTAGTTTTCAGAGGATGACCTGCATGCAAGCAGATGTCATGAAATGGCAAATGTTTGCTTGTGACCTTCCTAGCTAAACCTCAGCCTGGGCTTCTGCACGTGCTTCTGAAATGGACTCCACTGGAAGAAGAGACAAATGACTCTGCTTCTCTTCCCAATTTTTATCTCCTTTTGATGGTTTTGTTATTATGAGGATCTTTCATGCAGATTGTGCTGCCTTGCTGCACCTTGGTGTAGCAGGAAGACCAGGTCAGGTCCTCAGACCTAGGCTAATGCTCATCTTGCGTCTTGTTCTCCTCAGAGCTCTGAGGAGCAGTCCAAGAATGTCCAAAGAGTGTCTGTGGCTTCATCCATGTGAGAACCTGTGTTTTGTAGACAAGCTGATGAGATTTTAAATAAATTGAGTGCAGGTAATGATTGTTATATTTTAGCTTCTAAAGACCATAAAAGTAAGAGCAAGAAGCAAGAATCAGCAGTTTCAGAATATTTATACTGCAAAAGAACACAGGTATTTGTGGGCTGAAAGGAACCAGAAACTTATACGTTCACTGATGTTCCAAATATCCTTTGTAAAGATATAAAATACTTAACTGGCAGGGACCCTGATCCTTGGCTGTCAGTGTCTTCCCTGGAAGCAATATGCAAGGTGGTCTTTTAAGCCAAGGATAAACAGCCAATTTATCAATTTCTTAATTTCTCTCCTTCTGCCCCCTGACAGACTCATCATGGACAGACTCTCTCTCCCACCGCTGCCAATATTAGGAGCACACTGAAGGCTGCTCCTTTTTCAAGTCTTCTAGTAAACACAGGGATCGCTCACTAGAAATCCTCTCCCCATCTATCCTTCCCCATGGATCACACGCAGCACTCCAGTAGGAAATACCTCACTTTTCTAGGTCAAATGAGATCCCATCGTTCTCATGCATGCGGCCAGGCTCTGCCTTTTGCTTTACTGCTTCCTTCCACAGCACATCAGTGAGGTGCTCGAGGGTGGCCTTTCTTTTGCTCACTTTGAGTGATAGCATGATTTTACTAACAACCACGTATGGTAACTCAGCCTGGCATTGGTTCATTATTTCAGTACTTTTTCCTTGCCAGTATGGATAGTCTGACAGCATATTTTGGTGGTCTGTCATACAGGCTCTTTTTTATGTTTGCTCAGCAGGCTAGGCATTTATTGATTTGTTTGGAGTTTGTCACAAGAACCAGGGAAAAATATTTTGAACAGTATTTTGGACAATATCTGCCTGAAAAGCTGTACAAATTGGCAATGGAAATTGAGACCTGAAATAACTTAACTCTATTATCAGCATATATTCTAAACTAAAGGAATATCTAAACTAAAGGAATATAGATAGACTTGTGAAACCAGGAGAGGAGGTTGCATATCTCTACTGACAGCAAGTCCTGCTTATAAACACAAAAGAATTCGATCTCTAACTTGACCATGCATTGCTTAGGTTGGACTTAGAAGGAAGGACATAAAGGAAAAATGAGATTATAGTTGTGGGCATCAGTAAAGTATTCAAGATTCCCATTTATATTCCTGTTAAGGACTTCTAATGATAATGAGCAGAAACAGAGGAAAGTATATATGAGACTATTAAGGAACAGCAGGCTTGAGAAAAGGTGAATTTGTCAATTTATGAAGGAGACAATATTTTCACTGAATGAAGATAATATTTTTTGGTTGTTTTGAAGATTGAGGTGGGGAAATTGAGGATCAATCTAGATTTATCTCTTTTCATTAATGTTATGTTTTTGTAAGAATATGGAGAGATTTCTTTCTTATAATAGGCATTCTGTATTACTTGGAAAATGATCAAGAAAGGATTCCCTACATAAGGAAAACACTTTACAAACTCAAGGTTCACTTGGCAAAGAGAGAGGATCAACTGGTGCTGTAATGACTTCCTGATTCTGAAGAAAAAAAAAAAAAAAATGGAAGGGCATAGAGAACAAAGAAAGAATCGTTCATAAATTCAAGGTGTCCTTGAGGAAAACAAGGCTTCTAAGGCTTAGAAGATAAAGCAGCAAGCTCTGAGGCTCACAGGGGCAGAAATTAATGGCAAACAGGAAAAGAATTAAAAGACTTCAATTGTTCATAGTTTCAAAGGAACCGTTTCCTTTGTTTTCCTTGCTTTAAATGGAAGCTGATGTGGATCCTGGAGAACTAGGCTTAACCTTGATGCAGAGTCTGAAAAGAAGTTTGAAAGAAACATTTGTGACTGTTGACCCAACTGATGACCTAACACTGAGCATGACGTCGCACAGAACTGATGTCAGCCCCACAGACCAGTACTGAATATGCCCTTATGGTCTTCACAACCTCCTGGGAACACCAGAAATCACCATCCACACCCCTCAACTTGAAAGTGATAATGGAAAGGAGAGGACATCTGGGCTTCCAGAGGAGTGAAGCTCTTGATCAGTCAGATGGTCTCCCTCTCTCAGATCTTTATTATTCATGCTCTAAAGGTGGCACTGCCAAACTGTAGCCATCTGGATGTTCAGCTGCTCATCTTGGAGCTTGCTGACTGATCTTCTTCTCTCTATAAGGTGATGCATTCCCCACTCTCTGGTGTACTTGAATACACTGGGATGAACAGCCAGCCCTCTGGAGTTGTATTCATTTACTGCAGGGAAAGCACAGACAGCTGATTTGGGTTATGCCAAACCCTTAGCCGGCTGTGGTGAGGGCAAATCCTCTCTCACGTGGGCTGAGTATGACAGAGAAAAAAAGAGTGAGGGCTACAGTGAAGGCAGGTGAGAAGCAGCTAAGTGGAAATAAAAATGGCAGGTCCTTATCGCAGGCTCTGTACGGTGGAATGTGATGTGTGGATGTGACTGGGTTAATGTCACTTGCTGTGATGCTGCGGCCTGCTGAAACCTGGCTGTGCCAGAGGACAGGGATACAACTGGTGCAAGAGTTGTTCAAGGGGCCAGCAGAGGATGATATGAATGGCCACCACATCTCGCTCCCTGGTGTCACTGGCTGCGGTGAGCTCCAGGGTGAGTCTCTGAGAGAAGGGAGAGTTGTGGGCAAAGAAGAGACAGAGGTGACCAGGAAGGTGGACAGAATGAGAGATGACGGAGTAAAGGAGTGTCCAATGAAGTCAGGGAAGTAAAAGGGTGCAGCCTTCTTGAAGAAGCCTTCTTTCAGTAGGGAAGTTTAGGTATGGCCCGCTGAGGGGAACCATGTTTGTTTCTTGTACCAGGCCCCCAAAGTGACTTCATAAAAGAGAGAGACAAGATATCAAAGATATTTTCAGAATGATGTGATGTTGAGATCTGAGGCTGAGGTCCAAAGAGCTGAGCAGCCCCAGGAGAAAGCAGGAGGTCTCTGGCTTCAAGTTCCTTCTATTTTCACAAGGGTTGCAATATGAAGGGAGGACAGTGCTGGTCCTGGGGAGAAGCAAGATTTGGCTAACCGAGTACCTTGATGCCCTGTTAATTTTTGTCCTTTTCTTTTGCCTGTGACCTCTTTGGACAGTTACCACCTGGACAGGTTGTGCTGCCATTTCATTCACTTTCTTTCCTTGGAGGTGGCAGATGTGCAAAGCCTGTTGAAGAATATGTGCCTTCCAGAGGTTTAGCTAACACTTGCGAGTTCGATAATTTTTTAACAATTTCTGAATATATCTACTTTTGCAACCATTCTACATTGCAACAATTCTCAAGCAAGGAGGTGGGATAGCCAAAAGATTTTCAGAGTTCAAACCATATTGAAATAGACTAGTGAGAGGCTGTGTTTGGGATGTCCAGCAGTTTCCATCCTAATTTGGAAACAGACTCACAGTACATTTGATTGTTCTGGCCCAAAGCTATTACTTTGGACCAGAACTGAGATGGCTGATGATCCAACATCAGCTGCATCTATGCGAATGGAAAAGGGTGGTTTGGGCATAGCAATCCCTGAATGCTAATGAAAAGAGAAACATATTTGGCACCATTATAAGTCAGGCACTCTGAGGATTTCAAAACTGTGTCCTTTTTTTATATCAATAATAAATTTGTCCGTTACGTGGGGAAACATTGTGAAAAATGAATGTCTTTTACTACATTCAGAGCCGTTGCTCCAAATCCAGTGAGATAATGGCCAATAAAACTTTGAGCTGGGAGGTTGAGTTCTGCATTGCTAAAAGCTTCATTACGTGTGGTTCTGGAAAATGTACACATGTGCCAGAGTGTCGCATTGTTCTTTTGCCATTTTATTCTTTTGTCAGTATGAAGTGGCCCTGATTCCAGCTTTGAAATGGAACTTTATCTTCTCTTGATCCTGCTGTCTGTGTATAGGTCCTTATCAGTTTAGCAGGATGCTGCTAAGAGCAGTGATGTTTTATTTGCAGCCAAACCATACTCTACTCTGTTCCCTATTGAAAAAAATTACATCTGTCATGCTTTAACCCCGAAGGGTAAATGAACCACACAGCTACTCGCTCACCCCTCCCCTCCCCGGAGGGGTAGGGAGGAGAATCGGAGAGAGCGAGCTCGTGGGTTGAGATAAAAACACTTTGCCAGGACAGCAAAGGGAAAGATAACAATATATTAATTATAATAATAAAGTGTAAGGATAATAGAATATATAAAATGAACAATGCACACTTTCTCACTACCCAAGGACTGACACAGCCCATCCCGAGCAGCAGCCAGGGAGCAGGGATATTCCCCTGCAGCCATCCCAGAACAGCGAGTTCCTGAGAGAGCACGAGGGAACAGACAGACAAACAAACAGGCCCAAATGAAATAAAACAAAAATAAGGTAACAAGAAGGGAACACGAACAGAAAGCAAACCGAACAAGGAACCAGGACAAGGGGGCAATGGCTGATGCCTATGGCATGGAACACTCTCTCTGGCCAGTTTAGATCAACTATTCTGGCTGTGCCCTCCCAAGTGTCTGAACCTGCACATCAGCAAAGCTTGGGAAACTGCAAAATGATCTTGATTGTTTGGCAGCAACGACCAACAGCAGCAGCGTGCTGTCACCATGTTTAACAAGCTAAATCCAAAACACAGGAGCTGCTGAAAACAAAGCTAGCTCTGTCCTGGCTGAAACCTTTTTTTTTGGTGTATATGTGTGTGTGTCGTAGAGGGTTGTAATTGAGAACCTCCAGTGTTTTTGAGTGCTTAGAGAGATTCAATAGCCAACCTACTTGGTCATCCCAAGGGGAATGTGCTTTGTGGTTCCCAGGACTGCATTGTTAAATGGCAGCCTCTGCTGTGGGCCCACAGCATAGCACCTGTAGCCTGACCAGGCTGCTCTTGTCTTTATAGTGTAGGCCAGATTCTTCACTAGGTGTTAGGCTGAAACTCACCACTAGGTTATCTGCTGCAGCTTCTAGGATAACACAGGTTTCTTTTGCATCTTTGACAAAACCAGTATATCTTGCTTGATGGAAGTCTATATTTGGTCAGACCTGAGTAAAATTAGGAGCTCTTCTATAACTAGCTTCATTTTTCAGCACTTATTGAAAGTACTCTGTCTTATGAGAAGCTGCCATCTGAATCCGTAGGTACATCACATCAGCACTCCTCTTGTTGGTTCTTTAAATGTTATAAATCCAGTTCACAATGATGACACTTCCCAGGTAGTGTCTTTTTTTCCTAACTGGTGTACAGTTTAAAAAATGGTGTATACACTAGCACCCTTCATCAGATCCTCAGAGGGACAGGGTTACAGACATAATGACTTCAAACAGCATTGAAATTCTGCAGTCTGTCAAGTAGGCTATGTGAGGTCTTTTTGTAGTGCAACCAATGCTCTCCTCAGAAACTCTGCTATGCAGAGTCCCTCCTCAGGTTGGAACAAAGTCAATAAACGAGGGCATGTGCTTGCATAAAAACCCTACCCAGACAAATCCCAGAATATTTTAAAATAGAAGAATTATATGGTACCTAAGAAATGAATTAAGAGATTGTTGGTTTAGCATAAACCAGCCAATGTTCTGGCAACACCAAGGGTCTTACAAAAGACTACGAGGACTATGTATTAGTGCAGCATCATTGATATAGCTCATCAGATACAAACTGAACTCCTTGAGGGACTGTGCCATGTGTTTTCTCAGCATATATAGAAAAATGCTTGATGAAATAATGTTTGTAGATAGCATCGAGCCTTTGTAGGGGAGACTGGGCATAAATCACGTTAAGAGTAAGACCTTAATATTTAAAACACTGTGCTGCTGGGAGAGTTGGGGATGGGCTGGCTCCCACTATGCTCTGCTCCAAAGGGCACATTTCTGGGAGGGCAGCAATGTGTTGGTGTGGGTCCCCTCCTTGGGTAAGAAAAGCTCAGTGCTGACAATGCATCTGCCAGAGGATCAGAAAATGGAAATTGTTATTCTCCACTACCTCTTCCCTACCTTTGACACATTGTCTGTAGTACATAGTTTTAGTATAGTATTATCACATGCATCTGTCTGGGGCTGTGTAATGGGTGTGATGTATCAAAAGAGAGATTTGCTGTTCCCCCAGCAGGTTCGAGCGCAGACATACCACTGGGAAAACTCTTCCCGAATTTGCCCGACCAGATTTTGTTGCTGATCATACATATTTGGAGAGATTCCATAGTCTTCAGTACTACCCTTTGGATTGTATACAGGCAATGGTCGGGGATTAGACCCTTCTTTTTATCTAAGGAGTCAGAAGCAATTGCAGTTGGAGAATTTTTAAAGGAGAGAAATTAAATCAGAGGATTGGTTTTATTTTGTTTTATTTTAGAGAGAGGCATTAAGGTTTTGAATTTGTTATATGTGGCCATCAAATGCAGTCAGGTTTACCACGGTTAATTTTAGAGAACTAAAATATAAAGCAAAATCACTTAAAAACAGAACCAGCTTTCATCCCTTTCCAGACAGCATGTTTGTAAACAATACAGCATTACAAAATATACTTCTAATTGTGTGTTACTGTTTCGCTTGCAAGGATGAGCAAACATTGGCACTCATGGGGAGCAGCGTTCCACTAAATATTTGGAGATCAGCTGCAAACCACAGAAAGAGGTCCAAATAGTTCCCTGAGGTCCACGCACTTTTGATAACCCAGTGTTCTTTCTCCTCCGCAGCCAGGGAACTCCTTCCTTAGTCTTCTGTTCCTTCTCCTAGTGCTGGCTGGCAGGCTACAAACCAAGTGTCCCTTTCCAGTTCATTTTGTGTTTGATGAAACTCTGGTAAGTCCATTCAGGCTAAGTGTGACCAGGAGTCACCTCCTCTCTCCTCGCCCCCCATCCCTCATCCCTGCCACACTCCTTTCTGAGGACAAACATGGTGCTTAAAGGGCTTCAGTTGCCTGCTGCTATGGCTTGCCACGTTGTACAGCCCCAGCTCAGGATGTTTTTGTTGAAGAAACAAAGGATAAGGATTGGTTAGAGCATGGGAGGTTTAAAGTTTCTGTGCTGGTTTTTAAAGTCGCTCCAGGACCAGAGCACTCGAACAGGAGACTTACGTGGGGCGGATAGACTTGGGTCTGCACCAAGTCACTGGAGTGAGTGGTGAAAAGTTTGGGAGGGCTTCAGCTGGGGGCATGCAACCTCCCTAGTTCACTGTGGGTTCATTATTTTCTGATGGGAGGTGAAATATTCAGCCCCTCTCCTTTTCTCTTTTTGCAATTGCTTTGCCACAGGCAGTGTGCTCAGGTGGCCAAGAGGGCCAACGGCATCCTGGCCTGTATCAAGAATAGTGTGGCCAGCAGGACCAGGGAGGTGATAGTGCCCCTGTACTTGGCACTGTTGAGGCCGCACCTCGAGTACTGTGTTCAGTTCTGGGCCCCTCACTGCAAGAAGGACATCGAGGTGCTGGAGCATGTCCAGAGGAGGGCAACGAAGTTGGTGAAGGGTCTAGAGCACAAGCCTTATGAGGAGCGGCTGAGGGAGCTGGGGGTGTTTAGTCTGGAGAAGAGGAGGCTGAGGGGAGACCTTATTGCTCTCTACAACTACCTGAAAGGAGGTTGTAGTGAGGTGGGGGTCGGTCTCTTCTCCCTAGTAATGAGTGATAGAATGAGAGGAAACGGCCTCAAGCTGCACCAGGGGAGGTTTAGGTTAGATATTAGGAAAAACTTCTTCACCGAAAGGGTGGTCAGGCATTGGAACAGGCTGCCCAGGGAAGTGGTTGAGTCTACATTCCTGAAGGTGTTTAAAGAACGGATAGATGCGGTGCTTGGGGGCATGGTATAGATGGACTTGGCAGTGATGGGTTAACGGTTGGACTCGATGATCTTAAGGGTCTTTTCCAACCTTGACAATTCTATGATTCTAATGCACATCTCGGGCACAAAAGAAATCTTTTTATTCAAGTAAAAAAACATAAAGCTTTACTCTAGAGGCGATTAAAAAGTGAACAGACAAAATATTACAATAGACTGAACAAAATTCAAATGTTTTTTAACTTTTCCCAGAAAAATATCTCTGCAGATCTGTGTGCCATTGCAGAGATTAGTCTAGAAGGATTTGATCCGTCAAACAGAACAATATAATGACTTTTGATCTTTACTGAAGTGATGAAAGAACGGAAATGGGGGGGGGGTGGAAGAAGAAGAAGAAAGCGGCACAGAAGGTAGAAATTGTGGAGAAGACACCAGGAATTTCTGGAACATTTTACACTTTAAAAATATGCACATGTGGGTTGTGAACTGCTTCATAATTGTTATAGGACCTGCCTCAAAAAGTCTGTCAGAAATGCCAGGGAGCCAAGGCACTCATTTCTTTTTAGACCAGACTCTGACAATAGAGCAAACCCAACAGGAAGGTCCCCAGAAGTGTTTTATAGTGGCCATGCAATGCAGAGCACTGGTGCCATGGGTATCATTCAGGTGTCTCCAGATATGTTTTAAATGTCCAAAGACTGTCCGAGGCTGGAAATGGCAATGACAAATTTTGTGCCAGAGCAGATATTACCTGTCTCTCAGCTACTACGAGTAACTTGATAGAAATGCAGACTTCTGCCCGGATCCAGTCCAGATCAAACTTGTACTGCTGAGTGCTCTGCTAGTGGAGAGACCCAGAGCCTGTGTCTGTGAAACCCTAGCAAGAGACTCTGATTTATTCCCTCTCCTCCCAGCGTCGAATATCCTGGGTTTAGGTCACATACCACAGATGGCAGAATAGAAAGACAGAGATGATGGTTCCCTATCTGTCACCTGACAGTTGTCTACCTGGCCTAGGAGTAGTTTCTCGGAGATACGCTTTCCCCTTTTCTTATGGCCAAACTATACTAAAGAGAAACGATTTATTAAAACACAAACAGAAGAGAACTGGGGAAGGGGGGAGAGGCACTGGGATGGGGCAACTTTCTCTTGAAATAGTGCAATTAGGTTGTGTTATGATTGGACTTTGTCAAGGAAAATTAGCCTTGAAGAGGACCTTAAATGTTCATTAAATCACCTTTCCTTCTGAAGGCAAGTGCAACTATATGAACATCATCCCTGACAGATGTGTGTCTTACTCCTCCTTAACGGTATCTAGAGATGGAGGCTTTAAGTTGGGGCCTCAAAGATTAAATAAGCATTAACAAGCTACAGCTATGAGCAGCTGTGATTACTAGAATTAAGCCTGTATGCTAAGGAGATGGAAAAATTAATCATCATTTAAAAATATCCGTGTATGGGCTAATTAGCCAAGCCACAAAGCTAATTCAAAATTAAGCTCTGGAGAAAGGTGAGGCAGTAAATATCCTGGTCTTGCTCCCCAACCCCCTTGCCCTCCAAATTGAGCTTTCTCTCTGTCTTTTATGATACTGATTCAACTAGAGATGTGTAAACATCTTAATACTTTTTGGTGGTAGTGAAGGAGGGAGGAATGCAGTCAGAAATTAAGGCATTCAGTGTGGTTTTATCTGTGAATTACCTTCTGCCTTCATTTCACATGAGGTGGAGGGGAGGAGGTGGGGTGTGGTAAGGCGGTGACTAGTTAAGGCTCTCCAACTTCTTACCTGCCTTGACTGAGGAGCCCCTAAGCTCCCCTTTATGGGTTTGCAAAAACTGCTGCTGAAAATCTGTATTTATTACTAACTTGAGTTTATCTGGTTTAAATATCTGGCCAACTGTTTTTGTTTCTTTTGTGCTTACTATGGCCTTCCTTAGCATCCCTTCTCTCCAAAATTGCTGAGGGATGTATGGGGAAAATTATTTCTGAACTGTAGTCTTGACTTCAGAATTGGGTCATGAGTTATTGTCTGAGAATTTGGTCCTTAAAATGGAATCATTGAAATTGCTAGGAAATATACTGTTAAAAAATTCAGTTCGCTTTTACCTGGACAACTTCTTATCAAGCTCTGTGGGGATTTGATTCCAAGTCCAGTACAGCCGAAGGAGACTACTGTTTGTAGTTCAGCAAGGCTGGGATTTGGACACAAGTTGGACTTGCTTTATAGTGTAGACTTAATTCTGTCACGTACCTTTGTCTCTCTCTGATATTTTGCTCCAAAGCCAATGTACTTAAGGCTTCAGGGTTTTGAGCTGAGTGCTTCCTTTACAGATACAAATCCCTTTTCTAAAAGGCGAAAAAGAGAAGTATATTGTGACTGACAGCTCAATCTGAGTTTTGCATCTAAGCAAAACCCCAGTCCATGTGCGAGGCAGGAAGTGAATTGCAGAGCTTCAGAAATAGCACAGAAACCTACATTCTGCTTGCAAATGCAGCGTTCATAGCTCCCGCAGGGGCCGTAGCTCAGCCCCCTGCAACAAAAGCAGCAATCTGGGTGTGGAATAATACATAAAAAGCAATGTTATGATATACACTCACAATAAGGCTGCTTTACAGCAGGTAGGAAATCTTCTAATTGCTTGGAGTATGTGTTGGAAGGTTGCCTTAATGCGCAGAGAGTTTGCATGGAAATGGAGCTAGACACGGCAGAGCAGGACTTTGAAGGTTCAATCTGGTCCCATGAAGCTGCAGTTAGGTCAGGTTTGGTGCATGCTAAAGGGAGGTGAGCCAAAATCCAGCACCTTCGGCTGAGCCTGGGAAGCGAGACCTGGCATTTATGGCTAATAAGAGGTGTCAAAGTAGCTCTAGGCAGCTGGGCTCCATCCAACTGAGTCTGCTTTGCTTTCATTTAATTTCTTGTACAATGAGACCGGATTTAAATTACAGTGAGTCTGTGGAGTGAAATCTGACTCTTTTAAAATGACCCAGAAAAGGGGTTCAGCTGACCCTGCATGCTTTTCCCCAGCTCTCAGAGTTGTCCCTTTCTTTGCAGAATTCTGTCGTTTCTAAGGCATGGGGTGGGCAAGAATATACACGTAGATGAGATGCATAGATGAATGCATGCCTGCAGGTTACGCTGGTTGCGGTGGCATCGCAGTACGGGACAGGGCATGGAAAGGGCCAAGGAGAAAGCAAACCAGCTTCAAATCCTGCCCTCCCCTGGCCAGTGCATGGTGAAGGTGACGGGCTGGGTTGCGCCCTGCCTGGTGAGGGAATCAACATGGAGTGGCGGCGGCTGCGGGAGGCCTGCCAGCATCATGCGGAGGAGCGCAAGCGCAGCGTCCCTCTTCAGCCACTGCGTAGGATCCAGGGTGTCCCCAAAATACTATGCGGGGTGCAGTCTAGCCACACACTTGTGTCATCCTGGCCCAGTGTGTGGCCCTTAGGGATCAGTGGGAAGGCAGAGTCCAAGTGCCCTCACCAGGCTGTTGACGGTGGGAAAGGATTGGAGGGGTGTTAGGAAGCCGTGGCCTAGTTCCATCAGTGCTGCATAGGTTGGTTTTTTTGCACGTCTGACGTAGTTTGCTGCATCAACAGGCTGATGAATCTACCAGCGTCTATCCAGAGAGTGTTAAGACCACAGAAGATCATATTGCTTTTTTGGAAAGCATGAGTTTCTAGCACTTACTGAAAACTTGCAGATGAAATCTTAAAAACCTTGACATTTCTAGAGAAGTAGTAAGAAACAAAAGACTGTTGATTTTGGCTGGGGTAGAGTTAATTTTCTTCATAGTAGCTAGTAGGGGTTATGTTTTAGATTTGTGCTGAAAACTGTTGATAATACAGGGATGTTTTAGTTACTGCTGAGGTTACACAGATCCAAGGCCTGGGGGTGCACAAGGAGTGGGGAGGGGACACAGCTGGGACAGCTGACCCCAACTGACCAAGGGATATTCTACATGACGTGATGCCATGCTCAGCGTATAAAGCTGGGGAAGAAGAAGGAAGGGGGGGACGTTCGGAGTGACAGTGTTTGTCTTCCCAAGTAACCGTTACACGTGATGGAGCCCGGCTTTCCTGGAGATGGCTGAGTGCCTGCCTGCCCGTGGGGAGTGGTGAAGGAATTCCTTGTTTTACTCTGCTTGTGCACACAGCTTTTGCTTTACCTATTGGACTGTCTTTATCTCAACCCATGAGTTTTCTCACTTTTACCCTTCCGATTCTCTCCCCCATCCCACTGGAGGTGGGGAGGTGGGCACTGAGCCAGCAGCTGCATGGGGCTTAGTTGCTGGCTGGGGTTAAACCACGACAGGACACAAACAGGCGCATTCATGCTCTGGTATTCTCTTATCATGTTTAATGCAGTCCATAGTAAATGTATGTGTGTGTCTGTGTGTAAATAAATACAGACACATCTGTTTGTTAAGCGGTTTCTGTCTCTGCTTATGATTCTAGGAGGTTTTCTTATTAAAATGAAGAAAATATAGTTCCATATCACCTGTATTTGCAACCCCATTGTAAAGGAAAGATTTTGTGGCAGCTTCTGTTAGTGCATCTCAAGTACAAATATCTGAATCTGGTTTATTCAGATACACCAAACACATTTGGTCGCAGTGATGGAAATTATAAAACCTTTTGGAATGTCACTTTTTATTTGCCTGAATGGAAAACAAACAAGCCCCTTGTTCATTCCCACCTCAAACAATAATAATCTGGACATTTTTTTAAATGCTGGAAAACACACATAGGAGGTACAAAATGGAGAAATGGAATTGTCAGCTTTCCCGAATGATTAATCCTGGATTTTAAACTAGACATACAAAATTTCATCTCAAACAATAATTTTCAGAAAATCACGACTAAATGGCCCAGTTTAGTTTATTTTCATCTATTCTGCATGGCATCCTTTTCTGTGATTAATCCCATAGAAGAGCTCAGTGTGAAGCAGATTATGGGAAAGCAGTCTAATAAAAGCAGTTTTGCAACTTTAAAAACTCAGCCGTTCCCAGGATGCTCCAGTTTGCTCTTCAGAGTGAAGGGAAAGGAGACACACGCAGAATCCTTGAAGGCTGGATCTCCTTGTGTGCTGTGCACTACTGCCATGCAGCAGCAGAGCTACAGGCTTGAGGAAGGCAGGGTGGTGGTGGTGCTACCACCCTTACTTTGGTAGAGCCGTGCAAGGATATGTCTACAGCCCAGGCGACAAATGGGAGTAACTTACCATTGGCCTTTTCCATCGGTAGGAGAAGTTTTGTACTTCTTTTCTTACCGTGCTTATCAGTTTTCTTTGCCAACAGCTTCATTGATCAAGGTATGAATGAAGGTAGGGAGCTGACATTTGCTGTCCTCTCTGCAGAGAGAGGAATGCTGGCTCTGCAACCTCAGGAATGAAGGAAAAAACCAAAATCGCCTTGCTCCCCTTCTGCAGAGCAGTCATTAACCTCGCTAACAGGGAAGGAGGTAGCTTTTTTAAACCTCATGCCTGGAGGATTATACACGCAACTACTTTTAACGTCAGCATGGATGTTTCTGAGTAAGTATGTACCCTCTCGAAAATGTAACCCAGTGAGCAGACGGTCTGACTCTGCATCCCAAGGGGATGACGGAGAACAGGGGTTACAAAACAAAGGCCAAAACCAGCCCTGTTTATGATAAAGGAATATCTACATGTTTTAATCTGTAAATGTGAATTTCAAGGAATAGATATATATATTGTCCATGTGAAAAATAAAAGGCTATTATTCACCAATGTTTTAATATTATGCTTCATAAAATAACACTTCCCAGAGCCAGTCATGACTTTAAGCCAGATCATGGCTAAAAATATTAAGGGAAGGATCACCACAGCAACAATCACATTGCTCCCCTTCTGCAGAGGAAATGGAAAAACACTCAAACTTTGCCAGCCTGAATAAATTATCCATATTATCAGAACTGTAAGGAAAGCTGTATGTAATCAGCTCTGTGTGTGTGCCTGTGAGTGCGCGCACATGTTCACTGGATTGCAGCCCGTTAAATACGTATGTCAGAGGACAGCTCTGCAAATACGCTCAAGAGAAAAACATCACCGTGTTTGTATCTCACTAGGTCTGCAGATACCACACGCATCGTGGTGCTCACCGCAGAACTGGGGGACTTCAGCCCAGCTGCTGGGCTGGGTTGTCCTGTCTGTGGTGGCCCAGAGATGGGATAGAATGTGCCGGTCCTCTTTTGGTCTTGCTCCAGTGTGAAGCTGGGAAATAGTTTGCTCACACCAATTTGGGAGCACAGGCGCGTTCTTGCTTCAGTCTGGCAGTTGGTTTTATGTGTTGGGTGCAGTTTGCTTTGCCATAGAAAATAATTGTCTCGTTAGACGGGGAGGGAAGAACAGGTATGGAAGGGTGGGGGGGGGCAGCAGCAATATTGTCACTGCTTGGCTTTAATCACCTTATGCAGGAGTCTGCACTGGAAGCCTCCTGTCACCAGGCTGCCCGTATGGTCAGTGGAGAGAGGCTGGCTTTTTTAGAGGCAGCCCAAGGAAAGGATATGAGTTAAAATAGTGTTAGTAATGTCAAGATATTTGGCAAATTAGGGAAGTCCAGAAGCAAGTGGCTTTCAAGCACAGGAAGACAAGGTTAGGCTTGAAGTGCAAAGGCTGTGTGTTTCCATTACTGCTTCTCCCACCGTTAGGAAGAGCACTTGTTTAGCTGTTTATTGGCCCCATACTAAACCCTGAGTTGTCGGACAGCCAGTGGGTTGCCATCATTTTCTGGCTTGAATTTCTAGCTAGAAAGGTCCCTCAGGTTTTCTGGGATCACATATTTTAAATAAATGGGGTGTGAGTGGTCTGTGCCTTTAGCTTTTTATTCATTCCAGGCTCATAGATGTTTTGCAAAGGAGGTGCATGCTCCTGCTGCACAAATTTAAGCCTACTGATAACAGACTTGCTTTTCTTTATTTCACGTATGCTAGTACCGGCTTGGGCTTGGGTAGATGAGCTAAGTAATGCCAGCTGTATCCTGGCCCCATTCGGAGTACCTACCGACCGATGGGTCCAGTATATACTGTAATGTTGATGCAGACTCAATTCCTGATAGTAACGCGGATGGAAAATAGTCAAGACGGCTGCTGTCAGGAGTGTATGGGGCTTTCTCCTGACTCGCAGTACGTGCTATTCAGGGCCCTGGGGGGCCAGTGGCAGAGGGGGTACATGAGCAAGCAGGAGGTTTTAAGTTTGATCACAGCTGCATAGCCTCTGGCTTTCACTGCTGTTATCTCCAGTTTATTGTAAAGAGCAGTTTATGGCAAAATTGGTTACTCTGCAATATTCTATTTTTCATTTTTTAAAGTGCAAATTTTAAAGTTTGCTTGCCAATTCATTTGACGAACGCTATGGGCCCGTCCACCCCTTTCTCTCTTTCTGGCCTTTGCTATCTATCTGCCACCTTGCTGTGCCCACTGTGGCTGTAAGGCTGGCAGCCTGCTGGACTACAGAGCCACGCCACACGTCATCTGCTTTTGGGTAGGATTTTGTGCTGGCTCACAGTGACACTGAGCCATTACAGTGGGGAAAAGCTAACAGCGGCAGCTGGAGTTAATGAATCCTACATCACCCTGAACAGGGAAGGGAATCCCAGAGCTCAGGAGGTTTTCATGGAGGTCTGCTGCAATCCTGATGTGTGAGTGACTGGAGGAGTTGAAAGCACATCTGGATGGGCTAAAGAATACATTTGCACTAGAATTTTGTTTGCATTATATATTGAATTTGGTGAATGCACATTGGAGTTTTGGGGTTTTTTTCCCTGTCTCTTTCCCATCACTTGTTTTTCTGGGTAAGGAAAGATATGAGAGGAGCATATGGTTAGATGAATGTCTACTATGATTCTGTTATTGTGTGCTGGACCTTTAAAAATAAAGTGTTCCCCAGGCTGTTGTCTAGGAGGGATTGCTATGCATCAATGCAAGATGGCCCTTACAGTGAGTTACACGCTTGTTTTTCTCTCGTGTATTTGTTATTTCTTTCCTTGCTTGTTTGATTTAATTTGAAGCAAAAGCTATTCTGGTTGTAGGCAATTTTAATTTAGATGTTCAGGAAATAGAACAGGATTAGGTCTGTGGAAAAGATCACCGAGGAAATCCTACGAGAACAGCACACTACTTCATCCACCATCCAGTCAAAGCCAGGTCTGGTCAGGACATCTCTGTACCACCCCGACCTACTTGTTAGGGGGAAGGACTCTGAACTAAACGATAATCCAGGGTGATTTTCTTTCCTCTTCATACTCCCTCCCTCCAAACTAAGGTTCATATATTTATAACCAAACCCCTGGTCTAGAAAGCTGTATGCGTTCCCAGTTGCAAAATCCATGTCTGAGTTCCTGATAATGAGATTATATCTAAGAAGCCACCAGTTTTCTTCATCCAGACCTACTGGATGAAAGTCTCCAACATACGGATATATCTACACCAGCTGTGGGTCAGATGCTTCTACTGCATATGTATTTTTGCCACAGAATCAGCTCACTTGCATTATAGTTTGGAAATAAGAGTCTCAGCAGTCTCTAAGCTGAATTTGGCCTCACAGTGTCTTCCTGGGGGGTTATTTTATTCTCTTTGTTGTACTTTCCTGTCAAATGTAATGGGAAATCTATGATGAATAGGAGGTCCCTAATCTCCATGGATACTTGTCCCTGCACAGTGTCAAAATCTGAGTTGGCTGTTTATTTTCTCATGTTTTGCACATGACTAATTTACTTAGAAATGGGAGGGGGAAGAAGGAGGCTATTCGGAGTTGAAGTCGAAAATGGGAGAAAGGAAATTTGGCAGTGGTTCTCAGCTGGAGCTGCTGAGAGGCCTCCAGAAGCCTGTCCCATACCTGCATCCCCTGAGCTTGTCGTCTGCTCTCATACTTTGTTTTGTGCTCGCAGCAGGGTCTCGGGGGACCACAGCTGCTGCAGCGGCTCATAGAACAAAAGGTGACCTTTTGAGTAGCTGAAGAATGATGCATTATTTAGTGCATTCCTGGCTAAAATGGAAATGACATGATTTGTGAGCAGAATGATTTGTTTGTCCTTTCACTTGGATGCATCCCCTTTGCACCACACGATAGTGTGGCATGTATACCACTCCTTGTGGCTTCTTCTGGGTAAGTCTTTTGATAAGGCAGGTATAGTGCTTTGAAAAACACACTGACTGTTAACTAGAAAAGCCCCTACTAGCCAAATGTAATAAACTTCAGTTTAGAGGTACTAAGTTTGCAAAAAACAGCTTCTATTTAAATAACGTGTAGGAGTGAAAGTTTCCTGGTGAAGTGTATGTCTCTAGACTATCAGCTGCTACTGGTAAGTATCACAACCAGCTGTTATTTCAACATGAAGTATTTTACTTCTTTCAATTAATCAAGAGTCTCTTGGAAGGTGCCATAGCAGGACATTCATTGCAGGGATGTTTAATGAATAGAGTATTTGTCATTCGCACAGACAGAGGCTTCAGCAACTACCTCCTATCTGCGATAGCTGGGTACTTAGGCACTGTGCGTATCCGTTGGGCGAAGGAAGGGAGGCAGATGGGAACAATTTTTCACAATGTCTAGCTTTAAATTTCCAATGTCGTCTTCCAGACAGAGGTTCAAAGAACCTGAGGCTGGAGCCTACCTCACCTGCTGACTCTGAATGAAGACTGCAGTATACTCTGCTGCAATCCCATCTGCTCTCGAACTTTATAAATATCTTAAAAAGATCTATCCAATAACGTTTTTCCTTTGACGTTTCCAACACCATTTATGAAGGCTTGAAAGTGATATTATTCGTGTGTTTCAGATGAAGAGTGCCGAATAGCCAAGGCAACAACTGATTTGAGAATGACCAGTTTTCTCCAGAGATGAACATGTGGAGGAACCTGGGGGAAGATCCAGTGCTTACCAAAGATTTCACTGAGCTCAACAAGCCCCTAAACCTAGGAAGGAGAAGACATCTGCACAAATGAAGAGGTGTCCAGCAGACCATGCTGTCTCATTAGAGAACCCAGTGGTAAAAATTCTCCATAAAATTATAGGTACCTGCTTCTATGGCATTATTTTTATTAGTAAAATATTAGATTGAGTAAGGCAAATAAACAGGGATTCCGTAAATGACTACAAGTGTTTCAGTTGCCAGTTTGGCATTGTCTTAATTGTAACAACAAACAGCACAAGAAACCAAAGAAAAAAAAAAAAAGACCACCTTTCTACTCAGAAAAGAAACCATCTTTAAAAAGAAAAGAATGAAACCCAGCTCTATGATTTCTAGGATCCGAATTAATTAAAACAGACGTGACAGGAGAAGCATAAACACCTGAGCAGCTTTCAAGCCATTTTTCTGGCATGTTCTTACTGACTCTGAGCCCTTATTTCCAACCACAGTGTTTGCTCATCCTATTGCAGCAAGCACCCTTCAAACCAGCCTCCCCCAAAGGATCCAGCAGATGTAGTCTGAGAAAAGCTGAGCACAAGCTGGTAAGCATTCACTGCAGGGAGTTCTAAGTGCTGTGTGATTTAGTCAAACAGCAAAGTACAAGCTTCTACTATGACTCATCTGGTGTAAAACTAGTGCTAAGTATTGTACATAATCAAGATAACATTATTACAGTGAGATAGCACTTCTTATTTTGGCATGGTTAAAGTCTTGAAAAGGTGTGATGTTTTCAGCCTTCAGAGCTGTGAAGAAGACGAAGAGTTCTGATGGAAGTTCATTCTGAAAGATATGGCTACAGTGAGTTTAGCTCATAATTTGCGTTATTCCCAAAGCTCTGTATGTATATTTCAGTTGCCTTCATGAAAGGCTGTGATTTTTGTGAGAATAAACACAACCTTAAAGTGGTATTAATTAGATAAGACTTGCAACCATGGGCCCTCTAGACATTCCAAGGGTTTGCTGTTCCTTATGCCCACAAATCACATATTTTAGTTTGAACCACATTTATCAAAGGTGTGCTATTGGTATTTCAAGTAATAGACACACACACACACAAAAATATTTACCATTGAATGCAATAGAAAATGTTGGCAACAGTGGTGCCAGAGAGCTCTAGATTCAACATTTGAACACGGACTGTCAGCAGGGATGGAGCAGAAGTATTAGTCAGCCAATGGCCCTACCAATGGGAAAAAGTTAAACAATAAGGTCATTATAATTTGCCTACTTGACCCAGTTTATTCCTTCACAGGTCCACTAATCAATTTTGCTTTTTGTGAATGCATGTTCTTGATTAAAATTTATTGTGGTATAATGCAAGGAAATTCAGCTTATTGGTTGCCCAGAAGCCATTTATTCAGGTTACTTGCTTCTCATTTTTTTTTCGCTCTTTATGATGTTTTGTTATTGTCTCTGTTCATTGATTAGCTGCCTGACTTGCAAGCAAGAGGTGAGAAGTCAGACTGCAAGATGGTGACATGGACCATTTTAAGGGACAGGACTTTGAATAAACCTGTTTCCATCAGTGTATTCCAGTGGGTGCCTTTGAAGCATGTTTATGCTCTTACTTGAAAATACATTCGCTACTTCTTCAACCTAACGTTACCACCACTTTTCGTATATTTTCCTAACATGCTGCTTGTACCCCATTTTCATGCACATCTCCAAGGAATTATCCAAGTAAATCACAGGGACTACAGAGTTTCAGGAGGAATCCCAGGCAAACAAGGCACTTGGGTAAAGACATCTGGGCCACAGCCAGTGAGCCCCTTCTTTTTCTATGAGTTGAACAAACTCTAATTTTTTACAAGTCTGAAGATTAAGAATTCCAGGGGCCTTTCTGAGAAAATGATCATTTAATCTAAAAGATAGATCAATTCTCGTTTTGTTTGCACTGCTGTTTTCTGGACGAGTTTCCAATCTATTAGTAAATGCTCCCCAAGCAACCAACCATTGATGTTTTGAAAGGAAATCAAAAGCAGTGTAAGGTTGTTGAAGAAAATGACTTGAAAGGAAAAGAGTGAAAGATCATGCCATTCTTATGATAGGTCCAAAAGTTTGTGATGATTACAGCTGAAAGAGAGATGGGCCAGAGATCAAGGAGTCAAGGAGAAGCTATCTCCTGCAGAGCTTTGTCCTAGCATGCCTCCTTGCAGCTGACAGCCTAAAACTTTGTAGAGGTTGATCTGTTAGGGTCACGCAACCAGAGGTGGAATCGCGGGAGAGGACAGATAAGCCTCAAATGGAGAGAGCACCTGTTGACCATGATTATTACCTTGGACTTTGTACAGCTTTGACAGGATTTACACAGCTTCCGGACAACGTGAGAGAAATATCACGCACATGTATTCTTCATAACATAGGGTTTTAATGTTAGCCGAGCAACCAGGGACCTTGTTGTGGGTGCGTGGTGGAGTTGCCCTCCTTGATGCAGTGTCTCTCAGCTGATCTGACTGTTATTTTTACTCCAACCATGAGCTCACTACAAGCACAAAGGGAAAAGTATTTGTATTCCACTGTGCACATTGACAGTAATTTTGTAGATGCAGCACAGCACTATGGAAAGGGACAAGTATTTGGAGTGTTTAGAAGGCATTAATTTCGTCTTAGGTTCTCCTTTTTTCAACCACACTGCAAAAGGTTACAGTGGGAATAGCAAAGGAAAGAACTTGCAGACTTCACAAAAATTAAAGCCTACAGCTTGTGGACGGGTATATTTGGCACACATCTGTGATTATGAAATGACTTTTAAATTGCTTTTGAACTTCATCTGGATAATGATTCATCCTTTCAATTTCCTTTCTCCCTCCAGAACATCCGCCATTAACAAATCAACCAGTTGTGATGTTTTACAATCGGCATTTGAACCTACTTCTCAAAACATCGCACACTTCCTTAAATAAGCAATTACTTAGCTCATTTGCACAAAGATAAGGTCAGTCTTGGGACTGAAAGATGGATCGACAATCCACTTTGGCATCTATCTTTGAAACAACTCAAGAAGCAGTTGCTCTAGAGACTTGTTAAACTGCAACATCATGTTGCAGAAATGCAACGTCAACAGGCAGCTTAAGTGTTTCTGTACAAACAGATATTGTACAGCCTTCATTTGGTTGAGCTGAGCCCATTACAGGATTTAGGCATATGCCTAAACATGGAATTACTTACACGACTGAAGTTAAGATGTGCTTAAGTGTTTTGTTGTGTATGGGCCTACACACTACATCTGTGTTTGTATTAAGAGGAAAAGCTGTTCTACAAGGCATTCGAGCATTTTAAAATGTATTTTTGTTCTGAACTGGAACAGGAAGTTTTACTCTGAAATGAAATTTAGGAAATCTTTAATTCCAGAAATTTTATAATTGAGTGTACTTGAAACATTGTGTGTCAGTAATGTTGAGACGCTTTGTGACATTAAGATTGAAACATTGCATGTCCACATATGTTACAAAATTAATTAGAACCAACTGTCAACTAAGCATGCCGGGATAGCCTGGATTGTGTATTACCCACCCCCTGGATGCGGGAAGAGATCTGGTCCGATCCAGCTTCTTGGCTGACGTGCAATGCTCCATGAACACTGTCGTTCAACCTGGCACTAAAACAAGGATATTCATCTGTGCGTTGTATAGAGCTGGACCTACTAAACCCTGCTCAGCCCAAATGGCTTTATGATGTAGGGCTATCTTAAGTATGTTGCACCAGGTCTTTGACACAAGTGCTTCAGGGATGAAGGGCACAGACCCCGTGCTCACGCTTGTAGGTGGTTTGGGTCCTCCTTGGCTTATCTGTTCTGGCCTGGAAGTATGCAAGATGACTCCACACTGGCCAGGAGCCACGGTAGTTTGGACGCAGCACACATGGATAACCCTCATTTGCATTTGATGCTGTATGTGACAAATGAGCCCCTCTGGAGCTGCGGGCTGCAGCTGTGCAGCAGCCAGTCTGGGTGCAGGACTGGGCTGCGGCTATTTAAACTCAAGCTGGGTCTTTGCAGAAACTTTAAGGTTCCTTCCCTGAGCTCCCCAAGCCTGTCCTACCATACACATCCCAGTAACTGATGACTGCAGCCTGGCTGGAAATTTAAAATCTAAAATAACCAAATCAAAGCTAAGCATATTTTGTTAACTTCTTACTAATTGTTTTACCATAATTGATCGTCATTTTCTTGCAAAATGTTTCGGTATTGTGGAATCGGCTATAAGGAGACTGATGCATTGGAAAAAATTCCAGCAGCTCTGTGAGTATACAGCAAGAATGACAGATAAAGTTTTACCAGACTGAGTATGTTTGTTCTACCTGTCTCTAGATACAATGCCTGTTCAAAAGGGAGTAGGTATCTTTCAATAGTTTCTGAAAGGGGATCAAACAGATAATTTGTTTCCCTTGTTCTTCAAGTTACAGTCACGCTTTTCTGTCTCCTTGCCTGATGGACCAAGTAGGGTTGACCCTGAGGTCAAGAACTTCTCTTTGGATATGTGGGATTAAGAAGACAAAGTGGTGCTGAAGCAGTTGCTTTAGAAAAGTCTCTTTCTTTGACCCAAACGTACCATGTGTGTGTGTGAAATTTATTCAAACAAATTACTTACATGAAATGGCTTTCTCTGCCTAAGTCTCTGGGTATTCATGGCTTTGCTTTGGTATTCTGTCCTTTTCTTTTGAGGTTGAAATAAAAATCTAAGGTCCACAGCTTTTGTGTCTTTATCAGCTTCTGGGTCAGATGGCCACGGCAGAGGAGTTGTCCACTCCCATTTTTGAGAGATGTTCTTTCATTCTTTAGGGCCTCAACTCCAGCAAAACATAAACCAGTAAACTTAGCTGGAGCCTGTGAATATTGTCTTTTATGAAAGAACCCTTTGCCCTAGCTTGGCTTCTCTCTTACTCTTTCCGTAAGAAACTAGGGCAGCCCCTAGTACCAAACCAAGTGAATGCTTTGGATTCAGGTGTCAGTAAGAACAGGAGTGGGAACCTGGATCATGTGTTTGTAACAGACAATACGATTATTTTGCTGCAGTTACTGCATGTACAGTTATATTTCTGTCTGAGGAAGCAAAACACCTTCACAGACAAGTACAAAAAGATGCATGTGTTTTCCCTAGCCTGAACTCATGAGCTTGTATGTACTTTACTGTAACCTGGCACCTATTGTAAGAAATATATTTTACATAATTGGCAGTGGTAGCCACATCTTCTAAGAGAGAAAGGTGTATTAACTGTTTACTCTGTATCACTGATAATGATTTGCAGCAGTATCTTCCATAAAAGTAAAGGATAATCTAGCACTTGAAAGCCAGGCCTCAAAACCGAAATAAAATCCTTTTCTTTTTCCCATGCCTAGGCTTGGATTCATCTCACCTCACCGTAGACATTGGCAGTGTAGACACATATGGTAGGACCCATCACCCCAAGCTCCCTTTGCAGTCAATACAGGGAACAGGCACTTTTAGGCCATGATTCATCTGACCTATTTACGTGTCTGCTGTAGGAGGAGATGAATCACTGCCTAGACTAGATCTGTGTGGAGGATAAAGGGAGGCTAAGATGGCCAGCTCACATGTAGATGCTTATACTGATCTACAATTTGAATTTAGACTTGCAGTTGGGAACAACAATTTTTCAGAGAAGAGTTAAATTTCCTAAACCACGTTTTCCTAGCAGAATGTGCGTATGAGTATCTATATATATGTTTTTTTCCTTCCTGCAACAGAAACATTTGCAACAATATCTTTTGAAAACTGGCCCTATATCCCCTTCTCCAAATGTTCCACCATCTGAAGAGCTGCCATTTTCTCTCTCTCTGCCTCTGCCCCTCTTTCACACATACAGACGTGTGTACACATGCCGTGTTTCAGAGCTAGGCCTTCTGAATTTTCAGCATTAACTCAAAATATACTCCTCTGTGTGTGGTAGCCAGAGCTGTTACACACAGAGAGATATATTAGCTGGTTTTGTTTTGTTTTGTTTTTAAAAAATCAAAGCAAAATACACAAACAAAACTACCAAATGAACATTTCTGAAGTTTGCTTCTGTTTAAAAATAGCATTTTTAATTCATATTTTCTGCTAGAATCTTCTCTACTCTGCCTGCAGCCTTGGTGTTGCAGGACATCGTGGGAAGAGGAGCATCAGTTTCTGGGAGACAAGTACTAATGCAGACAGAGGGGGAAGATGGACTTGATCATGCAAGAAAGGGTGCAAGTTCCTGAGCGAAGCTCTAAGAAGACAAGAAAGAGGTAATTTTGTGTTATTATGTATAGAAGATCAGAGCCGAAAGAGTCTGGTTTATGTTACACTTGTGCACATGCTGTAGCATAATGTCCCAGTGCATCTGAACACCCATCTAGACTGCAAACGGCACAAGGGACATATTTA
>KL258062.1:0-16793 GCA_000699545.1 Podiceps cristatus | reverse complement strand
TCCTGTTAAAAAGTAGCTTTGTTTCACCAGAAGGGTATCCCTACTAGCAATGTGACAGAGACCAGAAACATGCACTCTTGGTACTAGATATAACAGAAGGTTTTGTTACATAAAACTGAAAACAAAACAAAACAAAAAAACAAAAAAAACCCAAAAAAACCACAAAAAAAACCACACACCCCAAAACCTCAGCAGCTATTTCAGGTTGTTGTACATCACATTCTTCTAACACTATTAAATATTGAAGTATCAGACAAAGCAAGGTAATGCTATATGCAACTGAGGAAGACAACAAAACCAGGTAAATGTTATTCCATGAGAAAAACTAGTTAGATCAAGCAGGTCTTAAACTTCCTGAAGAACTCCCATGAACATCATCTGGTTTTTTTCCCCACCTTCAAGACATACCAATCCTCATAGCAGTGCCAAGCATCCTCTGTTCTGGTTCATGCCCCTTTTACTATCACATATACTAATTTGAAATTTAAAGTTTTCTTTTTATCTAGATTAACCTAAAATACAGTCAAATTTTGCCTATATTGACCCAACTTCTATAGAGAAAATTTGTCATCTGGAAAGAATCTCAAACAAAAAGTCACAAAACAGCACTGAAGGACTTTAAGAACTGTATTCCTTTGCAAGGTCTCCTCTTAGATAGGACAAGAGATGAAAGACAAATTTAAGAAGTGAAATCTAAGAATACATGGCTCAAGTTAGTCATTTAAATCCTTACTGAGGGCTCTCTGGTTTAGTAATCTCAGAGATCTGGTTAAAACCAAGCAAAACCAGCAAAGCACAGTGGAATGTTTAATTTCCTTGAAACACAAACCTAAATGACTTTTTCTTCCATACCACAGTTAAGCACTTTAATATTCTATGCTGAAAGCACAGAATAGGCCCACTTCTGGATTTCTTGACTATGCTTGCTTTTTGCCTTAAATGATGGCACAGAGGTGCCTCTGTTTTTCATTAGTCTTTAACATTTAACAGCATGTGCGCTGAAATAATAAGCAAGTCAGTGTTTCCTTTGGTTCCGCATGCACTCTTCACTAGTATCTTCCAAAGGTACACAAGAGTTAGTAATCAACTGTCAAAGAACAATGACAATGGACACCTTCTTTCTGTGACAGTCCTTAAATGGGAGATCCTCTAAGCTGAATTTATATCATCTAATCTGTTTACCGTACCAGTTCAGACATTTATGCAGTTCCAGCAAACAGTCTGTTTAGCAAAGCTTATGTAGACATACAGCATTCATTTTTTCCCCTTTCAAACAGGAATTCTGTTTGAAATCATAACATAAAAAAATGTGCCTTGCTTTAAAATAGTCATCAGAATCCAGTGAATACAAGATGAAGAATACCGTAATACCGGCATAAAGTGACGTGATTTGTTCCTGATCTTCTGTTGGTCAGATTTCTCAACCTACAAGTTAAGGACAACACCTATTTATCTTATGGGGACGTTATGAGATTTAGCAGTACACCATGCTTTGGAGATAATAGGCAGTGAAAAGGCCTCAGTATATTTTATTTTGACTTATTTGTCCAATTATTGGATTGTAAAACTCCTACAATATGGTTTTGAAAATGGAAATCGTGGTGCCTCCATTGTCTTGGCACTTAAGAGTTATTACTTGGTCTCTGGTTCCTTCTTTCTCATGAGGAGAAAAATGAGTACACCTTAGAGAGAGAATTAATTTTGTTCACTGCAGCCTTCGTCCCGCAGTCTGTAGTTCCACAAGTGATTCAGAGGCCTAAGAATAAGCTTCAAAAAGTGACAATGACAGAAACAAATGTTTTTGTCCACATTTTTTATTAAGTCAAGTTGCTGTTTTCTTACACTTTAAAAGAAAAGTCGAAACTTTTATTTGCCAGTTTTCAAGAGCGCATTGAATTCCGTTCCTGTGACCATCTATCCAGTGTGCATCCTCTCAGAGGGTCTATCAGACAAGCACTTGTGATTAGTAGTTCTAAACTGCAATCATAGCCCCAATAAAGTTATCTCTTCTGAAAAGCCCCTCCCCATCCTTCCTGTCAGCCCCTTCAGGTACTGGAAGGCTGCTATAAGGTCTCCCCGCAGCCTTCTCTTCTCCAGGCTGAACAAGCCCAGCTCTCTCAGCCTGTCCTCATAGGAGAGGTGCTCCAGCCCTCAGATCATCTTTGTGCCCCTCCTCCAGACTTGTTCCAATGAGTGTATATATACATATATATGTGTGTGTAAATATATATATAAACCCCATTCATCTATGTATGTTTGTATATTTATTCATTTATTTTTAGCAGTACTGTCTCCAGCATGTGATAACTTTGCATTCTCTCATGTCAATGAGAAAATTTAAGATCTCAGGATCTACTGTTAAATAAAGAGCAGTTCACCATGTTGCCACAGCAGCTCTCTCAATGGATCAGCTTCTAGTATCCTTGCTTGTTCAACACTCTTCTCTTCCTGCTACATTCAAACCTTAGCTTTGTGAAATTCTCTCAGATGAGCAGGTAAGTAATTTTACCATCAGATTGACCGTTCCAACCTGAGACACTGCAGAATTCTCTAGCAGGTGGAAAGTTACGCATCTCCTAACATTCATGATCCAGCTGCTTCATTGGTAGCACTGTAGTTTCTAAAGAAGCCCTAGCAGGAGCAATGCAGCAGTTGAGTGAAACGCTGCTTCTTGGCATCAGTGAGAAGCAAAACACAGCACTCAAGAAACTGAGTGAAAAAACAAGGCCAACCTCTTCTTTGCATTTTTCCTACATAGCATGTGTGTGGACATTATTAAGCAGCCATAAAAGAAGTCTGAAACACGAATCTACCAGTTTGTTCCTCTGGCTGAAGTCAACACACTGACCAATGCAATATGTATAAAATAAATCTCATGCTTCAGCTATCTGCTGGAAAGGGTCAAGAAGTATTTTTCTTATCAATGTATAACTGGCCAGTTTATTCTGGGTTGTTTTGTTATTTACCACGTACTTTCTCCAGAACTATTTGAGATAGGCCACAGCTAAGGAAGCGATACCAGATGGTGAAAGGAATCTTTTTTCTTAGATCCCCATCTGGTATGTCTTGCTCATATGCTCAGACTCAAAATAATTGCCCAATTTGCAATGGCAAGGAATTTTTCATCTTGGTCAGATTACATGAGGTAGAGGAGAGGGGCTGTCTTCCGTTTGTTTCCCTGGGGAAGAGAGGAGAAGTAGCTGAGGATGATGTTTGCATTTGCACATATGCAGAAGCTCAGTTTGCACAACAGGCTCAGCATGGCATGCTGAAATAAATTCCTCATCACTGCAGGCCAATGGTGAGATTTGGGTAGAACCTGCTCTTTCCTTGTTATCAGTGTTCAATATATGTCAGCCCATAGCACTATAAATTCACAGAGCAGGGGGATGACTGGTACCCCATGACAGAGAGAAATACTAGATGACCCCCTTCTAGCCTTTACTTCTGTAAGTCTCAACATCATGGATCTACCGACATTTGCAGGGATACCCATAAATCCGACACCAGTAGGCAATTTACAATAATGCACTTTATTAATGTGTCACCAGAGTACATAGTAAAAAAGCCCAGGTGGTCTTACAAAACACTTTGCCAGAATCTATTCAGAGCTGTAATTCTTACTATTCTGCAATGGATTTGTTTTTAAATTATAGTTTTCAAAAGCACTCTATTAAATTCAACTGTATTTTAATCAGTTATTATAAATGAGTTTCATATTCTGCTGATAGCTCTATGGTATTGTTTATTTTACTAAACAAAGGAATAGATCAAAAGAACATATTTATTAGCAATGTTAATTATCCTTTAAAAATAACAGAACTGCTGTGTAGACCTCTGCTAATTTAACCCAGCACTGGATGCCACATTAAACATCTTAACTAGAAACACTAAAACATTGCAGACAAAAGGAATCAATAAGGTGCCCCAGCCAAGACCTGGCAAAATCACTGTGCAGCATCACTCACTCACACTCCTCCTCAGTGACTTTCAAGAGATAGTTCTGAAATTTTCCCTAAAGCCAGAACAACCTCCTTGTATGCAGGAGCACATAATGAGAAGGTAAAGTGAGACTGATGCTAGCTGGTACTGCAACATTTAGAGCACAGAGGACAGATAAAAATAATGAAGGCATCTGGCCAAAAGGTGAGAGACGCTCTACTCTTTCTCTAAGTATCATTTGGACCATTATTACAGATGAAAACAAAAAAAAACCCCAAGAGGTGCCATCTAATGCAATGCATTTATGTAGCCTTCTTCATATTCCACCACAGTCTCCCATCTCCTTTTATTAGGCAGCCTCATTTTGTATCTGCCTATGAAAGCTCCAAAATAACTTTCCATACAAAATTGAAAGCTCAGCCAATACAATGGCACACCTTTTGTCAAATTTTTTTCTTCTGGAAAATTCCCAGAGTAGCTACTTCAGATTCAGACAACCTCCTAAATTATTTCACACACAGTATGATTATTTTTTTTTTTAAATCCTAATCAGAAATTAGAAAGCAATGAAAATAGGTTAACTAATAAAGTCTCTTGTCAACAGATATCAAGCTAATATCAAAACTGTAAAAAAGCTTGAGAAATCAGGCTTTAATAATAATTATGGTCTCAATCTGCACTGCCTTTCAATACAAAAGAAACAGTATTAAAAAAATTAGAGGCAAACCAGATCTACTTCTTGAAGAGTTCTACATTACATAGGGTGTAAACAGTTATTCTTTTAAATTCAATAGCCTTGTTACACATGGATAACCCAAACTGAGGCACCTTAATGAGCATTTGTTTATCTGGTTTTTATTTAAGCTGCATTTCAGTGCTAATCGATGACACTTAACTTTCCTGTATTTATGTTTTCATCAAAAGAAATACACTGAAACCAAAAAATCTTCTACTGAAGATTTTGTTTTGTAAGATCATTATGGTATCTGAGTATCTTCTTCAAAAAGTTAAAGCACAAATAAGAACTTTCATTATTTTAAATCCAGCCTGCAGCCTGTCTCCCTACACCCTACACCTATTTATGAACAACTAATATGTACCTAGAGAGTTATTAGGTTTTGTTTTGGCTGACTGATTGATAACTGATTCCTTGTTAAGGCCTGGTCATGCACACAAATACATACATGCCTGCAGAAGCTTCTCCCCAACAGCTTTGTAAGGCTACCACTGTATGCCTGTATATTTTTTTTTTTTAAAAAAAACATCTCCCAGTTTCTCTAGATAGTCATTAGACAAACAGAGGTAGGAAAGTGTTCTGAACAGAGGCATTAGCAGAATAGAGCAGTTGGTCTTTCACCAAAAAAACTCGAACAGCTTTAAGTTCGTTGTCTTACTACACATTCCATGGGGAATTCTGTCATCACAGACAAGTACAAATGAATAATGTCTGTTACGAGACAGTATTTTCTTCCATGAAAGCAGATTCTTAAAATATGGCATCAAGTTTCAGCAGAAAGTTTTGGCAATTAATCCCATGAAAGTAATGATACACTCTAAAGAGAGCTAGAAGGAAGTCAAGAGATCATCTTCTCCTTCCCCAAGAGTGGTCCATTATACTTATATTACCCTCATCACTCCAGACAGCTGTTTGTCTCATCTGTTTTTAAAAGCCGATAGCCATTCAACAACACTTCCAGGTACTTTGCTTCTCTGCTTCACTATTCATAGAGACAGCAAATGTGCCAACAGTGTCTAAACTGAATCCCCTTTGTTCCAGTTTAAATACATTATGTCTTGCTCCACACCCCAATAACATAGAAAACACTTTTATTTCCTACTCATGGTAGTTGTTCCACACACTTGAAGACTTTCACAATCACCCCTCAGTCTTCCCTTCTCTAGAATAAATAACCCCAGCTTGGTAAATATTTTTCCATAGACCATGTCAAGTTTTCAAAACAGCTGACAGTTGTCATTTGTTCTCCAGCTGATCCATCTCAACACACAACAGTCAAACCTAAATGCAGCACTCCAGCATAACGCCTTATAAGTTCTGTGTGGGGCGGAATAATGCCACATGCCTTGCAGCTCAAAACATCAACTTCCCAGCATGATGTACCCTCTCCCCCCTACCTTTCCCCCCCTCCAACAGCATCACATTGTGGAACCTCTCAGATCCTCTTTGCAAACTGACACCTATCCAATTATCTTGCATCTGAAAAGCTGAGTATTTTCTGCTGAAGTAAGAAGTCTCCAGCTTGTCCTATTTTACTTGATATATTTTCGCCAGGTTGTCAGAATGATTTTGAAGCCCCATACTGTTCTTCAATATACTTGTATTCTTCCCAGCTGCTTGTCTGCTGCAAACTTAATAAACACCATCTATTCCACCATCTAGGTCACTAATGAAAAACAATGACTAAAGCCAGTCATCCAGGTTTCTTACACCTGTAGCCCAGTGTAATTTCCTGCTTAGTGTCTCTACCCTACATGCAATATAGCAAAAGGTTCTCAAAAGTGAAATTATCCTCACCTCACACCCTCCCTTCCCCAAGACAGATTTGCTGGTATGACTTATTGGTAAAACTTGTCTAAAGAAAACGAACAAAGTTCAGCTTTACAGAGCAGTAATCTAAAAGCTTTCTGGATATAGATACATATATTTTTGGTACTTCTGACCGACTTATTTCAATCATGAAAACAGCCTTATTTTTAAATGTAAAAGAAAACATTTTAAGTGCATCTTAGCAGAATCTAGGAGAGAAGCATTCACAAAGTATAACAACAACTTATCTTCAGCAGCATCTCAATGATATTAAGAAGAATCATAGAATAGTCTCAAGGCCATACCCACACATGGATGTAGAACGTGCCTGGTTTAGTCCCACTTCTATCACATGCTGTGTTGAAGTGGGACGTGTGTCTAGTTGCCCAACTGCAAAACAGTACCATGGAACAGAGGGAAAAAAAAGGCATTCCAACCTCTGTGTTCCCTGCACAACCTTTACAAAGGCAAAGGTGAGCTTTTCCATTCACGTTAAAAAAGCGAGAACTTTTTTGTTTCCAGAATCATGTTCAGCCCCACGTCAGGGACACCTGGAATAGCATGTTTGCCTCAAATGCGATGCATGCCTTCACTGCCTAGGGGCATGACCATGCTAAACATTCATGAGTGAAGCAACTGGGACATGAGAAAATGTGATTAAATACAATTATACTGCCTTTTGCACTGTGGCAACCAACACACAATGAATATAAACTAAGAGACTCCGAACATCTGTGTCAGCCTTTTAGACTGTCACTTGCTCCCCCTGTGGCAGTTACCTGCCATCCCTTTCAGGCAAGCATGGCAATATTATGGATCCACTTATCCCCAGTACTCTTTCTGACCTTTTCACATGCCTGTGAGAGCTGTCACAACACACCTCAGTAAACCTCACAGGTCTAAGCTTGACTGGCTTGCTAGGAATGAACGTGACAGAGAAGCGGGAACACTACAACATCTGGGAGAAAGGAGAAGAGGACAGAGATGGCAGAGAAGAAGAGCACATGGATGGCAGGAAAGTATGTTAATGCCAGGTTAGCTGCTGCCACGACTCAGGGAGTAAAGACTTGCTAAAGACTAAAGAGGCAGAACTGGCTGATTAGCCCTAGCAGGACAGAAAATTCTGCCAAAGCAGCATTTTCCTTCCCCATATGAAAACTACATTCACACAGCAAGTCCTGCAACCCTAAACCTGGCTCAGGATCGCTGCCCCAGCACTCCGCTGCTCTATCCTAGACAACACACCTGCAAGGAAGGCGTATGGCTTTAGGCAAAGGCTGAAAATACAAACCAGTGGAAAACCTCCAGCAAAACAGAAGTGTGCCAAGAACTGCATTTAGTCAAAATTTTGTAAGAGAGTAAATATGACCCATAGCTCCCATGGAGAGAGGGAGGCAGATACTAGGACGGAGGGAAATCAACAAGGCCCAGAAGTTTCAGAGAAAGAAGTGGTGCTAGGGGCAAAAATAGCCACAGCCACAAATATTATGCAGTATGTTTACAAGGGACTAATGAATAAGAAACAATGTGACCTAATTACAGAGGAGGCACCACTGCCAGCCATGGACAACGGAAGCCCTGACAGATAGGAAAAGGTGCCTCCTGCTGCCACACTGTACTCCGGCTGCTTTAAAAGTCTGTCTACGGACCATGGACACATACTCCTCCCCAAGATCAAACCAGCCTTCCTTGTCCCGCAACTCTTCCTGCAGCTGTCTCACCCATTGCTGCCCAGGAGTACAGTGCGAAGCCTTCAGAGAAAGATGCATCAAGATAGTTAACTTCCCCCAGTTTGTTCGAGATCCCTGCCAGTGAGGACGGGCCTGCTTTGCTGCCCCTCCGACACCCAGCTGCTGTCACCTGGTCCTCCAGCAGGAAGCGTTCACTTTCAGAAATTTTATCTGATTGCCAGTCCCTCTTGCATCCAGCAGCAACCTGATACTGATGCTGAAGGAACTTTTGCTTTTCTCATGGCACAGGTTAATGAGCAGAATCCTCAGGGCCCCAGACTGGCATTTTTAGGAGGGTAAAGGATTGCTGGAAGGATAGTTGTAAAAAGAAAAGGGGAAAGAAAGGGAGATAATCATGAAGAGCAAAAAGGCTCAGAAAGGGGCTCATCAGGGAGAGACTGACACAGAAGGTAGGCTGTATATAAAAAAAGATTAGTGGATATGAAAGCTTAAAGAGGAAGGTGAGGGCCAAAAAGGCAACAGCCAATATGAAGGCATAGACACCATCCAGCTCTTGCCATAGCAAAGGAAGCATGTGAGGACATTACATGAACTCAGTGGTCCACGAGCATTCTCCTAGTACACGTGTCCTATACATACTCATTGTTTGGTGCCTTACTTCCCCTTTAGGGGTAGAAGTACATAAGATTAACAGACTGCAGAGGATCTTCCCATTTGGCATCATCCAAAATAAATCCCTAGGGTGCATGTAAGAGAACAGTACAATGTAAGAAAATGAAGGAGTACACTACTGCAGAATAAGAGGCTAGTATTAGAAAGCATCTAAACAGCTACTTTCACAGGTGGTCTTTCCAGTATTTTTATCCCAGGCTACATAGCAACTAAAACGAAGATCTTGACCTGGAGTTCTGGGGGAAGCCAGCACATGGCAGCAGGTTTCATTTGCTCCTCAGACAATACTGAAGCATTCTGCATTAATAGGAGTTTCCAAAATGCTTTATGCCAAGGCATATAACATTGTGGTAGTCCAGCTGAATGACAAAGAAACTGCAGATAACAAATACATGAATATCCTTTATGATAAGCAACAGTACTGGTTTAGAATACTGACAGTAATAACATTGTTCAAATTTGTATTTCATAGGAAAAAGCAAGGAGGAAAAAAAAGACTTCTCTCCTGCTCTAAGACAAACCAGAAATGGCTCATAGGGATTTCATGATCCTGACATCTCCAGAAAGTCAGCCTATCCTTTACATAATGGAATGGCAGTAATACTGAAAACTTCAAAGGGAAAATATGTAATGTCAGAATGCCTGCCAGAAAACACAAGGCAGGCAGATCCCTGATGTTCAGCAACTGTGTCTTTTACATGAGAGCAGATATTTAGAATACAGGTGATATTATTGCTACCAGAGGAACAAACATTATGCAGAAATTTGAGCGCTTTTTTCCTTAAAATAAAACCAAACACTTATTTTTAGGTTATACCTCATCTTTAATGTCCACAAAAATAAAAAAAAAAAAAAAAAAAAAAAACAACCACCCTATCATTAGAATTCTTTAAGCAGAGCACAGGTTCATCAAACAATCATGTAATCTCTTCAGACCCCCACCATGACCCCAATCCTACAGAGGCTAAATGTGTGCAAGCTAGAAATCGTACAGCCTCAGAAAGCTCTCTGTGGATTAAGAGATTATTCAAATCTTTGTAGCATCAGTGCCAAAAAAAAAAAATCAATTCATCAATACAGCATAGGGCAGCCTGGATCATGCAATTCATAAGGACATTACAACTCCTTTGTGACAAACAATTCTTTTTTACAAATTTCAAATTTTCCTTAACTGAAGAAAACTAGACTTCCCAAAATTAATGCCACTGGGAAAAAACAAACAACAAAGAAGAAGCTGTTTCAGTATGTCAGATTTTCAAGGTTTACTATTTGAAATTCAAGCTGTGCTAACTAGCAGTGATTACCCATACCATGTTGTTCCGCCAGTTTTCTCACTGGGGAAGTACTTTCTCAGGCAGCAGAAAAAAACAGGTGGTTACATGGTCATTTGTTCTTTTTGTGTATGCCGTACAAATTCGAAGTTTTACTAGAACAAATATCAAAGAGAAATAATTTTAGTCACCCACAATGCAAATTCTGTTCACAGAACAAATGAGGACACAGCCAATGCTAATTTAAAAATACTCAGAGCCAGTATCTCTACAAAATATTTTTGTTATTCAGTATGCATTTATCACATTTGCCACCGAAAGTCAGAATTTAATCACATAATTATTGTGCTCACAAACTAAGTTACCCCTGGACCCCAACCTGCTGCTCAGAGATCAAAACTTCCTTGCCTCAGCAGCTCACATTTCCAGCCATTAAATTCCCCTAGCATTTTCCCTCTGCTCTTGCTATATGGAAGGAAGAAATAGCTGGTTCTACTTTCAGGGCTCTGAAGTGTAAGACCTTCTCAACTCTACTCATAGCTTCCACTCCTTCCAGGAAAGCTCTCTGTCTTTCACATACAGTTTAGCAGTACTGTGTTATCTGCTGCTACCAAAAGAGTTCTTCTGGACTGTGACACTAAAAAAGCCTTTTTTTTTTTTTTTTGCTACTGTGCCTGAAAAGCCCTAAATATGGATGTAACTAACTGAAGAAAGTTACTCTTTTTTAGATAAAATTTACATCAGAAAACTAAGTCTACTGCTCTACATAAAGGCAAAGAGCAATAAAAGCATCTGATGCATATGTAATGGAAGGGAAACTTTATAAATAGTTGGATTCATAGCGAAGCATAAGCTGTGCCCACAGTACAGGCTGTCCCACCCAGCTAAGCACATCTGGAGACAAAAAAGGGCTAGCTCCTGCCAGTCCTGCCTCACAAGCCCTTTTGCTTACCTATTTTGCCCCCTCCACTTCCTGCCAAATGTCAGCATGCTACAGAGACATGCAACAAGGACCTTCCCAAGAGCAACGCTGCCCCACATCCCTTATCCAGGCACATCAAATTCCTTAAGCTACAGCAATACAAATTTCCAGTTCAACACTGTTTCACAGCACAAGAAACTCATTGCTCAGATTTAGGTGTAACTGTTGATGCGCGCTCTGGAGAAAGCTCTCTCAAAGTATTAGTTTTTCTCCTGTAATAATTTTAATGGGACATTGCACATTGCACACTTAGGGCACTCAGTTTCTCTCAATGAACACCAGATTGCAAAGGTTGTGCACTTTCATAGAAAAAACCCAAACAAGCCCTAAAACTTTCATAAACAGAGAAACAGAGCTTTTATTTTAATTAGGAATACAAATTTTCAGTTTGAGTACTTGAGTATCTCAAGACTGCATTTTGAACAGTTTTTATAATTAACATGGAAAATAATTTATTTCTCAAAAATCTAGTATTATTTATAGTCATTGTCTAAAATTGTTTAGATACTGTTTTCCAAAACTAATCACTCTTTTCCAGGATTTAAATGAAGTTCCCAGCTATAATGAATCAAATTCCAATTTCTCTGCTTTGCAAATATGCACCACAACATGAGCACTTTCTGCACAACAATGCTCTTTTGCAAAAACAACTTCAATGAAAAAATCTGCAAAGCTGTATGCATAAGCATACACACAGGTCCCAAAACATATGTACATAAGACAAAGAAAGTAGCAATCTTCCTTACACATTTTGGGGTGCTTGGAGGCTTTTGTTTGTGTTATTTTTCAATTCTACACAGTTACTCAAAATTAATTTCTTTGACGGTCTTTTGACAGTTATGTCCTTCAAGCCACAAAGAAGTCTATGCAATTAGGGAGATAAAACTCAGAGGCGGCTGCTGGAAGAGAGTTATGCTTGTACAATCAATGTATTTCACTTTTGAGGTTTCCCTTGGGTGCTCTGGCATCCGATCTAAAGACTTTTCCTTATCACAGGTCACCTATATACATAGACAATTTTTTATAGCTGATCTATCTGTAAGCATACATTTATACGTGCACACAGAAATTGTCAATCAAATTCCAGTTTTGTCCGCCTACATGACACTTGCCTCAAGAGCTTTTTTTATTTTATTTTTTTTTAAGTATGGTTGGCATGATTTCATAATTCTGTTCCACTCAATTTTTCATTCCCACTTTTTGCCTGAGGTTAACAGATAGTCCATATTTGTCATTGATAAAAACTTTCTTACAAAACTGTTATTAACTTTCTTGAAACTTATTTACTTAAGCCCTTAGGCAAGCAGTGGTTTTAACTAGTGTTTCTCTTGAATGCTTAGCTGGTTACACTCTTATGTTGCTGCTATCCAAGGATATCAGTTGCTTCACTGTAATGCAAAAATTAATTTTATAAAAATTCTGTGATCAACGTTGACATTTCCACAAGTACAAGTAGATGACATATATTACTCCTGCTACTGATCTAGAGTCCATATTTTATAATTACTGAAATTAGTTTCAAAAATGTCAAGAGAAGGACAGATGCAATAAAAATAAATAGACAGACATTATCTAGCTCTGAATTAAGCTGAAACTGATAGCCTAAACAAAGGAAAAAGGAAAGAGAACTGTTTTAGTCTGGAAAGGTTGGGTATTTTACTTCTAAGGCAGGTGCTTTAACCACTGAAGCTCTAAAGAAAGCAGGAAACTCCTCTACCTACTCATTTCTTTTGTATTACAGTTTCAGAAGGCTCCTCTCCACCACACAGAAGCCCAATGTTAATTCATTTTTAGGAGAAGGGCATTTTAAACCAGAATGTACCTATGTAAAGCTGAGGGTAATTTTTGTGCCACAACCTTTGAGTTCACGGCATTGTCTCTCTGTAGTTCTCATTTTGCTGTACTGTGTAGGTATGGGAAGGAAACAAAAGAGGATAAGTACACTGATGCCTTAAATTCAGTGATGGAAACTTACCTGGTTAATGCGAAATAGACACTGAGAGATCTTCTCTGGATACCTACTCCAGCTGGATACACTCTGAATGCTTAAGGATAGGGATTTTTAGATGCCATCAGGCATTCTTGGGTTCATCAGAGGATCTGTATGCTGCACACACAGCCGTCAGGCACACTTAACTCTGATCAAATTAAATCTGTATTTCTGAGTCTGGCTTAACATTAAGCACAAATGTCTCCCTTAATATTAGGAAGTGTTTGGTGAAAATAAGCAAAAGAATAAAAATACCGTAACAACATATAAATAATACACCCTTGTAGTGGCAGTGTGCAGAAATACCCTTCGATACAATTTTCTGCTAAAGTTGCAAAGTGGCATAGTAACAGCCATGCAGGTTTACAAACATCTTGAACTTTAGATATCTGAAGTCAGTTTTGCTGCTGGGGACAGCTCTAGAGAAAGCTTCCAGCCATTCATTCCGCCTCCATGTTACCACACCCTGCTGCCAGCAAGGCATTTGTGCAGCTGGATAGTCAAACAGGCTGAAGAATCTGCATGAAGCTAGTTGCAACCTGGATGAGTTCTGCCTGTGTCCACACAAGCACTTGCTCCAGCAGAGCCAGGTGCTGCTGCGAGGATGGACAATTCACTTCTTTCTCAACCAGCACCCCTCATCTCAGTTTATGTCAACTATGGTAAAGTTCACTTTAACCTTTTGACATGTTTTTGTCTCCAACTCTTTCTTTAGGAGTTGCTGTGTAACAACTATGTAAATCAGAATTGGGTTTAATTGTAGGAGGTCCACAGAAAGCTTAACTTATTCATGAGATCCGAAATGAGGCCTCACAGACAAGAAGAGTGGAAAAGATAACCCCTCTCCCTGTCCAAGTTTCCTGCACTTTAAGTCCTCAATCTGCTCTCACATATCCGCCTAAAACACATGACATCACCGTGCTTGCTTTTCTAACCCTCTCTAGATTCTTTCTTGATTTCTGCCACTGCCATGTCCTTAACCTTTAGTCTTCTCTTTCAAAACCCAGAAACAAGAGTTTCATACTACCCTGCCCCTTACATCAGCTGAATCTTGTGTAACAAAAATCAGGAAAGCTGTTGGTTTCCAGAGAAGTCTCTGTATTTGAACTGAGCAAACATAAATAGGTCAGTGAGAACAGAGAGCATGGTTTTTATCTGAAGCCAGTCGGGCTTGCAGGTTGACAGCCACAGAGCTAGGAAAAAAAGTCAGCTACTGGGTAGAATAACTCCACACACGGCAAGAACCTATGTGCCCAATGGCACAATCAGGGTACACTGGCAGATGAATGACAGATGAGATTCAACAAGTAGACAAGCACTGCGACTTGCAGCAGGTAACACGATTTTTTTTAATAGATGCCACAGCTAATGAACTCTGAGTAACAGGTAGTAAGTCAGCATCGCTCTCTGTCACTGCATGTCTGGTCAACTTAATAGAAGAAATCCAAGTACCACTTCTGGCATCAAGTTGAGCACATAGATAACAAGTCCAAGAGCTCTGGTTGGTTCAACAGAATAGACAGGAAAAGGCTGGTGCTCCGTATCAAATACCCCTTCTTTTCAGATGATCTGTTTTTCAGTATGCTTCCTGCCAAACACCCACGTTTCCATATAACCACATTACATATACCATATCTCATCCCATTGAAACTACGAATCAGCAGCTTTAGCTGTTTTTCCATCACTGGAACAAACAAATACTTGATGTGGAATCAGTTTTATATTTTCTTGGTTTTTCGTAAATAACAGGTTTACTTACAATTTAGTATAAGAATTTTCATGTGTCAGAACCTAAAACAAGAAAGTCTCTTCCAAGTCAGCAGAAGTACAGACTTCTGGTATGCCTTTACGTCAGAAAAACACAGCACTTAACTGCCCCTTCACAGCAATTACGGTTTCAGTTACTCACATACCTAAACTACCACCAAAAGCTACACAGTACTATCAAACTGAAAACAGGTACAGAAAAATAAAACCAAGTAACTGACCTTTTGTGCAATGGCTTAGGATTTTTATTTACAGTATGCTGTCACATCAACACAAGCCTATTCAAGCACAATGATAGCCTAATAGTCCTAAGGTATTTTTTGAAAGTAGTAAGAGAACAGAGTTTCTATCTTAAGATATTTTGCTACGTTCTTATCCCAATACTTTCTCAATAAATTACTAATGAATAACAAGACACAAAATAGATACAAATAAAAATACAAGCTTTAAAACCAAACAGCTCAAAACCACTTGAAAAACAAGGCCAAGGTACAAAAATCTCAGCAAACCACAACTAAACCTCAGTATCTTAGTGCATGTTATTCTAACTCAGTAGCAATTTATACAAGAATATACAATCTTTACTTTCACTAATCAAAACAGTAGCTTAAGAACCCTATACATTTAGTAGAATTCTTTGTTCCTACCTTTTCATCCACAGGTCTGATCACAGAATTTCATAAGGGAACAGTTTTACTTATGTGTCAAGATTGATTTATATCATTCACAAAGAAATTAGATTTCTTCCTATTTTTAACAAGAGAAATCTTCATACAAAACAAAAGTTTCAATGAAAGAACTTTTTGTCACTTTGGAAATCCCTCACAATAGCTCCTCCAGAAGAGGAGGGTGGGCATAAAAAAGGACACTGCACAACCCATAGGTTTGCATTTACAGTCTTCATTTCTTTATACATATTTTAAGGCACATCAACAGCCACATTAAACCTTCATTTTAACTACCCTGAAAAGACGAGTAGCCTACTCAGGAACTAACAAAACTACATACTATACTGTGAGCACAACAGAAAAAACTTCAATTACTTACAAACTTCCTCTTCTTGGAAGGCTCAACTCCTTCTGCAACAGAAAAAAGTTACATCGTATTAGGAACAAAACTTGTTTTAATTGGAAATGGCCTCTTTAAGAGAAGTACTGCAATCCTCCCTTCCCACCAGTAGCAGGCAGATAGAAATGCTGTATCTGGACTACAGTAAAAGATGACACAGATTTCACATGCATCATCTTTAACTTTGCCTTTCATTCTTATTTGAAATATTAACATTAGCAATGAGAAAAGTCTATTTTTTGTATCAGCAATATTAAAATAATTCAAACAATTGACAGATGTTATAGAAAAGCCTTACAGTCAGAGCTGTGACGCTTTGATAACTATTAAAATTTGCAAGAGTCAGTGACAAAGATATCCTAACTTTTTTCCAGCATCCATCATTTGCAAAAGTTGTGAACAATAGAATGAAGACCTAAATAGGTCACCACCAAGCTTTCTACACTATGTGCTTTAACACAAAATAATTGAAGCACATAACAGTTTGGACAGTAATAAATTATAATTTATTACAATCTTCCACAAAGTTGTAGCATAACAACACAATCACTTTTTTGCAATCATTTCTGTAACTTTTGCTGAGAACAGTTAAACTACTGTTTATGGGGCTGACAAGATAGCCTGCTAGCCAAATGGAAATTGCTGACAAACAATTTACTTTCAACATTTTTTTTTCATGTCCATCAGGGAGTACCACCTGCCTTTAAACAAAGGGACAACTTGTCACACCTAGAGGATACACATACAGATAGATTTAAAGTTGAAGAGTACCATGGAAGACAAGGCTGCATATGAGAATGATTCAAATTATGTAGACAGATGTCTTCCGTCACTCATCATGGAAAGGTGGCGGGATGACTCACAT
>JMFS01014537.1:0-26000 GCA_000699545.1 Podiceps cristatus | reverse complement strand
TTCTGTGATTCTGTGATTCTGTGATTATCTTTCACAGAGATTCTGCAAATGAACATCAAGAATGACATATATATCCCGCTCTTTTCCAACTGAAAACTATACACACAGCTTTGCTCCATGGCACACTAATATCCAAGTCCTAGGACTATTCCAGAGCATGCAAGTCAGTTGTAACCAATGACACGATGATCCTCAGAGGCAGACAGTTAATCATCAGCAGCTCTGGATTAATACCAATGTATTAGTAAACAATAAAGAATAAAATTCTGAAACAATAGGCCCTTGCTATTGCTGAGGACAAAACAAACTCCAATATAAAATGTATGATTAAAATCCCACTTAAGGAGCTGTGCAAATACTTAGGCCATTAGCATACACTGTATTCTTTGCTTCTGCAGCCTCTCTCTTATCCAGTTTCCTTCCTATATAGCTTAGTGTTGGTTCAGTTATGCTCACCCAAGCTGCAGAGACGGTATAGTAGACATAGCTAAAATAAGCATAGCTGCATATCAGCACATGCAAGTGCTAATTGCATGCCTGATTGACTAGCCATACACGTTTCTTGCTTTACATTACTAACTGTATCAGGAAGTGATTTCATTCCATTTACCTATTTGCAAATTTGACCTCTACCATGTCATACCTTCTATATATTTCAGAATAAACACAAAAAAACATACAGTCCCCAGAAAAGGAGAAAAGGTATTTATGCAGTTTGTGATTGTGTTTCTCACCAAAGTGCATTCCAAATGATGACCTAATCATGTCATCACAGCATACAGTTTTTATAACTTGCTGTTATTTACATTATGCATTACACATTGCTAACAAAATAAGGGGGAAAAAAAAAATTGTCCTCTCAAAATTTGTCCATTTTGGAGGCTGTATCTCCTCCAAAGTTCATGATAAGAGGCTGAATAAGACAATGTTGTGATGTAGTTTCAGGTCATTGTCATAAATGCTTTAGCATTTGCATTCTGAGCTGCATAACAGAAAGAAAAAAGAATTTATGCATCAATTATTCAGCATTCATGGCACCTATGTTAAATTTAGATGTAAATGTAAATTTGCCTTAATTAGTGCAAACAGCGTATTATACCAGGCCTCTCCATATGTATGTTTTCTCTGCTTAGGTTCCACCAGGCGTTTCACAGGTATCTTTATTAGTACATCAAATATGATCAAGTAAATATGGGAATCCTAACTGTTTATCCACTGCTTTGCTTGCATTCTCTGTTTTACAAACACTAATATCAGCAACTGACCTTGAAGATTGAAGTACCAGACACCATCACACACTGGTCTTTCACCCAGTAACCCCATCTACTTTCTGAGGATTCTTCAGCCTCACCAGTCATGGTCTCAGTGTTCCACACTTTGTAACTGTGGGTTATTAGGAAAAAAGAAAAAAAAAATGACTAGGTTCCTGCAAGTATTTCATTGAACACATTTTTAAATAAATAGCATAAAAGTGTTACCATAAATATTGCTCTGTTTAATTTTCTGGTAAATTTCTGTAATTTCTAACTACCTGAATTTCTTATTTATATTAATTAAAAATTTAAGATCCCAATATTTATTTAATTTAATGTCTGATTACTTGCAAATATTTATAATAATAATTTATGCTATTATCACATCCCTCTTGCTTTAAATGCTCACCAACTACTTAATTTCCCTGTCCTTGCCTCCATCTTTTTTTTATAAACCCAACAGGTTTCCCTTTACCTGCCTACTTCTTCCTACATTTTCACACTACTTTATGAAAATATTCTGCACAGCTCTAAAACTGAAAAAGTAGCACATAAGTTATGCAGAATTATATCCCTACCAGCTCAGGTCACCAAATCTCTAGACTATTTTCCTTTTAGAATGGAGTAAACCTTCCAACTGAACAAGGACTATTTTTCCTAGAAAAGTTTTAAAGTTGTTATTTTCCTCATGCTGCCTCTTCCTGTAGAATAGGTATTTTAAACACGGAGTTCTATTTACATTATTGCTCCTTCTTTAAGTTAACTGTTGTATTAAAAATAAAACCTTACATAAATGTTCCTCATCAAGCTTTAATCTTTTCCCTTGTGTAAAAATCTCATGTATTAAATGATGTGCAACTCATATGACAATAACACGATTGTGTAATTAACAACCATATTACTACACAGAGATTCAAAGGAAAATAATAAAATTCACATGAGCAACCACGAAGGTAGTATAATGTGTGAGAACATGACTTTAGAATTAAAGTAATGTTTATTTTTAAACAAACAACAAGTTTACTAACTAAGATAGTATGTTATGTGCTCTGCCTGGCAGAACAGAAAGAAGTATACATATCTTTTTCTCCCCTCCTATTACCTTTAAGGATCCTTAGGAAAAACAGATGGGTAAGGTGATCAATCACGAATCAATCACACTTTTCTTTCAGCATCATTCCTTTCCGCTGTAGGTGCTTCTGCAGGTCCTGAATGTTCCCAATACACATTGTTCCATCACAGCAGCAGCATAGACTTGTAGTCTTTATATTCAGTCATTTTTGACAGCCAAAAAAAAACCTTTTCAGAAATGCAAATGAAAGAAGGGAAATAGTAATTTTATAATTCAATGAGAATATCAGAAGATTTACAAAAGACCTGTCTCTATCTGCAGGTCTTTGACCCTGACAAACTCCAAAGGTTGGTGAAAACAATGAGGTATTAAAGCTTTGAAAGAAAAAAAAAAAAAACAACGTGTTACAAAAATCCTACATAATGGAAAATGTTAGGCACTCTAAAGAGAGGGTTCACTATCAGCTCTTCTAATAATGATTGCGCATTTATTTTGTTTCTTTCATAACTAAATTAGGAGTTTGGTGTTCATTTTTACTTTCTGGCTAATGAGGTCTATTCTTCCCTAGCAGTTAAAAAACCTGAAAGTACTTTAGAGGACTTATCAGAATAGGTTTTCAGCTCCTTGTATATGCTTTTCAATCTGTCAGTTAAACATTCATCTGGTGTAATAGATATGATTTTGGTCATTATAACTGTCCAACAAAATTTCCTCTGTTCTGAAACTTATTTTATACTTACTGATGGGGTTTATTTGAGGTTTTTTGAACAAGATAAAAGCTTTTCAAAGCATTGATATATTTTTGTTGCATGTGTACACGGTTCCCAAAACCCTGAAGGCAAGTGTCTAGATGTACTTATAATGGTAAAAATTTTTAAAAGCCTATACTCAATGAGCTGTATGAACACACATGGCTATCACACAAAGCCTTTTCCATTTCCCTTCAGTAACCTCACAAATGCCATTATCACCAGTTATTAATATGTTTTTACTTTACTTATCCATTGAAAACATCATTCTGCATTTTCTACATATACTTCCTGTCAATTGATGTGGCTCCTTTTACAGGAAAAACAAGTCTATGTGAAGTTTTTCAAATTAAATCCTGAGTCATATGTTTAAATGAAAATGACTTAAACGCTAAAATGCATGTAAAGAGCTCTCTATTTCTTTTGCAAGATCAGTTTAGGTTTTAGCTGAAAGCAGATAGCGGGAAGATAGTTAGTGCTGGAACATTGACTAAAATAACGAGATGAGTGCATAAGTTAATACCATTGAAGAAGCAAAATTTGTGAAGTGGAAGGAAAGAAGCAGCTCCATGAGTCTACGTAGAAGCTCTGGCTTTAGATAATGATTTAAGAGCTTAGGATTTCTGCCTCAGAGAGGCAAAAAAATATGCTACAAGGAATGTCAGAACTGCTTAAATCTCTTCTCTCAGATACATTATGTTCAGTACACAAGGAAATTCAGGGCAATACTCTTGTGGTCAGGAGCATCAGTAAGCATGAAAGATTGACAGAATAAGCAAGCTCATCAGCTGCATCATTCAGCTAAACTCAGAAGCAACCTAATCTGTAACTATGTACAGTTAATGTGTGATCAAGCTACACAAATTCTCAAAACCAATATGGCTATATACAATTTTTTGGGGTGCCTGATGTATTTCCATGACCATGGATACAGACTGTAATTTTTACTACCTGACTATTTTTCAGGACTATACGGGGGACTATATTATGCAAGTCTTCATCAGTGACAATTCCTTCTAGGTAGGCTGGCATCGAAAGGAGCTTTAATAGCAAAGTAAATCTCCTTTTTTGAAACACAAGGGCTTACAAGAAGCTGCTTTGCTTACAGAGCAGGAACAAACCACCAGTAACATTGTTCTCAGCAACTGTCTTATGATGATTCAGCAACTTTCCCAGCCAGTTTTTGAAGATCTTCCAGATTGTTAAGACCTTTCTTATACCTGCACAGGCAGGCCTCAATGTGTGTCTCTTGGTTAGGGAAGATGTTCTTTTTGCTTTAAATAATCAGTGTTATTTTTTTTTTTCCTTCATACTCAAAACACTGAGTAAGGTTGTTTCCCTTATGTTTAACTTACAGTTTTATGTGCAGTTTTATTTATGAAACGTCACTATATCAAAAAATAGTCCTTTCCTCTAATTTCCAGTGTATAACCAGCTTCATATACCAGTCTCAATGATTAAAGTAGTATCTATCTTAACATTTTTTACTATTACCAGTTTTGCAGAGCCAATTAAGAGAAAACTCCTGCTCTCTATTGACCTGTAAACATCATTGAAACATTTGAAAACCCTTTTCAAATTATGCTACTTGAGGTGTCACTAACATCAACAGAGTTAGCACATAGATGTAAAGCAAGTTTTTTAAAATATACAGCATTCCACGGGGGAATTCAGAGTAGCATTTTGGCTACCAAATCCTTCCTACTGAAACAGAAGCAACTGTAATTCTTACCTCCAAAATGGTTTCATATTTTATTTACAAATTGACCCAATTTAACATGAACACTTTGGAAAATAAATTTGGAACTCTGCATTAGTATTCTAAAAATAAGATGACAAAGACCACAGTATTTAGATTAGTGGATGGAATCACAGAGTAGCTGAGGTTGGAAGGGACCTCTCAAGATCATCTAGTCCAATCCCTTTGCTCAAAGCAGTGTCAACTGCAGCAGGCTGCTTGGGACTATGTCCAGACAGGTTATTAGCGTCTCCAAGGATGGAGACTCCACAACCTTCCTGAGAAACTTGTTCCAGTGTTTGACCACTCTCACAGTAAACTAGCTGCTTCTGATGTTCAAATGCAAACCTGTATTTAAATTTCTTTCCATTCCTCTTGTTGGATCACTGGGCATCACTCAGAGGAGTCCCATCATCTATTTATACACACTGATAAGAACTTCCCTGAGTCTTCTCTAGGATGAACAATCCCAGCTCATTCAGCATGGGAGATTTTTCAGTCCCTTGATCATCTTTGTGGCCCTTCCCTGGACGTGCCCCAAGTCGGCATTTTCCTTACACTGCTGAGCCCAGAACTGAACACAGCACTCCAGATGTAGCCTCACCAGTGCTGAGTAGAGGGGAATAATCACTTTTCTTGATCTGCTGGGAAAGCTCTACTAAATGCAACTTAGGATGCTGTTGACATTTGTTGCTGCATGAGCTCACTTATTTTCAGCTTGTCATCCACCAGGAACACCAGGTCCTTTTTTGCCAAGCTCTTTTCCAGCCAGGTGGTCACCAGCCCTGGTCTGGTGCATGGGGTTGTTCCTTCCCAGGTGCTGGACTTGCCACTTCCCTTTGTTGAACTCCATGAGATTCCTGTCAGCCTATTTCTCCAGCCTACTGAGGTTCCTTTGAATAGCAGCACAATCACTTGGTGTGTCAGTCCCTCCTCTCAATTTAGTATCCCTTGCAAACTTGAGGGTGCACTCCACCCCCATAATCCAGTGAAGATGCTCAACAGTATTGGTCCCAGTATCAGCTCTTGGGTACAGCACCAGTGACTGTCCTCCAGCTGGACTTCAAGCTGCTGATAAAAAACCTTTCAGCCCAGCTGTTCAGCTAATTTTAAGTCCACCTCACTGTCCACTTCTCTAATCACAACTTACTTCATAACTTTGTTTAGAGGATGCAATTCAGAGAGTGTGTCAAAAGCCTTATTAAGATCAAGATAAACAGCATCCACAGCTCTCCTCTTATCTACTGAGCCAGTCGATCTTTCACAGAAGGCTGTCAGGTTGGTCAAACATGACATTCCTTTCATAAATGCATGCCAACTATTCCAAAACACTTTCTGTCTTGAGTATGTTTAGAAATGGTTTCCCTGATTATTTGCCCCATGGCTTTCCGGGGACTCATGTAAGGCTGACCAGTTTGTAGCTCCCAAGATCCCCTTTCTTGCCTTTCTTCAAGGTAAAAATGATACTTGCTTTTTTCTAGTCCTTAGGAACCTTCCTCAAACACAGTGACCATTCAAAAACAATTAAGAGTGACCTTGAAATGACATCAGCCACTTCCATCAGCACTTGCTGAGTCAGGTGAACTCATGAACTTGTATATGCCCAGTTTGCTTAAATCTTCCCTAACATAACTCTCCTCCACCAAGGGTAAGTCTTCTTTGCTCCAAACTTTCCCACTGGTCTCAGAGGATGGTGAGAGAGACCAGGCTCAGAGAACACATTCCCATCTAAATTCAAGAAGGCATAACTTTGTTGATCCTGTCAAAGATGACTGAAGATACCAGTGCTCATAGTAGCTGTCTGAATTAACCTTGAATGGGGACTTTGTTAATCCTGTCTTGTTTATGACAGATTCACCTGAATTATGAACACAATGATCAGAAACTCAAGCACAGTCTCAGTGAACCTTCTGGAATATGTTCATTGCAATACCATTTGAGTGGATGAGAATAAAGAAGGAATATTGATTAGCACTTTCATTTCTTCTGGATTGAGGAGATTATGATCAGGAATTAAATCCTCCGTGTTTAATAGTGCAGAGTGCATTATCATGCTCAAATTACGTTACCTCAGTGGGCTCCCCACTGCTATGGAGTTGAGTATCAGTAAAAGAAGAATTTTGTCCTTGTCAGGAAAGTAATATTGCAGTCTTTTGAAGGAAAATTTTGTCTTGAATAAAAATTAAATATTTAAAACGTTGAGAAAAACAAAGAGTGTGTCGGAAGTCATTTCCCTTTCGTATTGGCTAAGTGGGAAATAGTAATTAAAATAAATAAATAAATAAATAAAATTCTTTCTATAGGGTTTTCCATTCTGCAGCAGAAATTGTTTTCATGTAATCATAGTTAATACTATTCAAATAGCAAGCATCCAAGCAATTAGAACCAGGGATAATGGAGCATGCTGAAAAGTTTTATCTTACAAGGGATCCACCATCAAGGCATAATAGGTCAAAAATGACAGGTAGTAATCAAAAAGAAAACATTTTATTCTATCACACCTTATCCTTGGGAGAGTCACATGAGAATGATGTACAAACATGGAGAAAGATTATACTCAATCCAAAGTAAAACATACATTAAATAGTCTTAACTCCTCCCTTAGAATTTATTTTCTAGACAGTTGTCACAAGTAAACTGCCTTGAGACACTTTCCGGTTTTCAAACAGAACATTGACTTAGGATCTCTCCACAGGGCACAATGCTGCTTGCCAAGTCTATCTGCTAAAACGTTGCTCTTCTTTCCAGGAAAAAAAAAAAAAAAAAGGGGCAAACAAAAACCTCTTCCATGGTTATGATAGGTTAAGTAACCTATCATTTCTAGAATATAATAGCTTGCCAGTAAAAAAGGCTAAAATTGTGAACTGACCTCAATAAGGTTCCCCATTCCAGGTGACAAGTATCCTTAATTAGCATTTAAGCACTATTAGGTAGCCATATCTGGATGGTCCAAACAGCTTTCATTAGGTTTGATAGCCATTCGAGTTCAAAAAGAAAAAGTGTCTTACATTAATCTTGCTCTTCAAGACATATTCCCAAAAGAGCAACTAGCAATGCGGAGTCAGCTTAACAGTAATTTTTTTCAAGCGCATCTACAACTGGGACTTCAGTGTTGTGTAGGTATGTTAAATCTAGGGTTAAACTGAATGGAGATTTACTTAGGCTACGATGAGTTTCACTTTACTATGGTTAGATTGCTGCTGTTACTCACTGGTGTATTAAAACTGCCTGAAGTATGTCTGACTACATTCCACTGGAGTACAGGAAGCAGTCCACTGAGATACGGACATACATGATGATCAGGACTTTTCCTACAGCTTTACCATCTTCCAGCACTTGCAGAATAAGGCACAATTAAAGCAAAACTCAATTAATTTATAATTACCCAGCAATAATGATTATGTTTTCTTTTTCTCCAAACATCTGTCACAAAATGTTTTCATCTTCACTGAACATTAGTCAAACACCTGCTTCTCTGAGCTGTGATGCTGTGGGAAATCATTCTCCAACAGGGCTTTAATATGTGCCGAAATGGGAATGAGTACATGTGCCTTTAATTAACAAGGCAAAACGTAGTAGTACAAAAAAAACCAGCTAACACTTCTTGGAAGCTGAAACATACGTTCTAGGGATTCTCTTTCAAACTAAACGAGATGAGACACTCAAAGCCATTTCAAAATAAGGATTAAGAACCAATGACAAGATTTTTATGTGAAAGAAAGCACACTGTCATTCATCTTCAGGTTTCAGAATTCTTTCTCTTTTTTTTTTCTTTGACACCTTTCATTTTCTATAAAATCAAGATGCAAATATATCAGAGTAGTTTAAATGCTTTCTGCTTTTTTTTTTTTTTTTTGGCCATTATTTGAGATGTGCAGTTCATTCTAGATTTTCTATTCTCATTTCAAATTTATAAATACCACCTCATTTTTACAATAAATTGTCAATTACTTGGATTGACAATAGATTAAGTATACATTACTTAGAAAATATTAATATTTTAATGAAAAACATATAAAACTATTAATGACAAATAATGGTGAGAGAGTATGAAATCAAACATGAGTTTCTTATGTTTCACAGATTTTAAGGCTTGTATTACACGCTGGCAGGTTGGAAGCTGAGTTAGTCCTGCCACTGCTCTAATCTAAATGATGTCAGGGCAAAGGCAAACAGAGATCACCTGATGGCATTTTTATTAGTAACACTTAGGTCGATTAGTATTAGCCTCTGTTCAGAATATATATGCTCAAATTAGGCTCATTTCCCAGCTGTTATAGCCTCATCAGTGTCAATTTCTAGAGACCAACATGGTTCCCGAAAACAGAGAACCACAGTATGCACAAATGATAATGCAGTTGAATAAATGATACAGAAAAAGTGGTGAATCAATGTGAATGTAAGAGAGACTGTGATAAATTCAGTAAAAAAATTAAGAAGCTGCAATAGATGGTTCATACCTTACCTACAGGAACAGCTCAGCATATATACAGGTTATACATCATGTCATAAATCACAATTTATTTTAGACAGTTTTATTCACTAAAAATTAACAGCTTGCTTCAGCCACATTTACTCTCAGTCACCAGAGCGCTATGTACACTGCCTTTGTGCTTAAAAGTAGGGATAGTTAAGTGACTGACCCCTCTGTCTCCCTCCTGTCCCTTTATCCCCTTTCTTCACTTAAGTGAGTCTGCTTAGCACTAGATTTTTATAATAGACCTCTTAAAAATACATGCAAAATCCCAAGGCCCTCATTAAACATACTGCTAGGTTTCAGCTACCATTTCAGACACCATATTGTCTAAGCCTAGTCTTCCATCAAGAGACTAGACATCATTCTAGCATCATGTATGCACAGGCTACTGATACAACCACATGGAAAACAAATATCTGGGATCTCCCCTCTGACCACAAGAATATATGGATCTGTGCTGGATGTGAAGGTTTTGTTGTGCAACAAAACAAACTGCTAGCTCAGTTGCATTTAATACATCTAGCCCAAACTTGGATAAAGATTAAGCTAACTTTTACCTCCAGTTAAATTCTCAGAAAGATAACTGAGTCTCAATAATATGCATTGTTTCATCCTGCTGAGCCAAAGAATGAATTCCATGACTTTTCTCAGCATTATGACTACATTGCAATAATAGCTATAGCTAGTTATCTACCTGATACTGATGTAGACTAGACTCTGCAGTAGTGCTAGAATCACTGCAATTACTCTAAGCAACGATTGAAATTAAACTTTACATCTAGTCCAAAATCTTGAGACCTGCAGTTCAGGTCTCCTTAGGACCTCAAGATAGCATTATTTCTAACTTAATGAAAGGCTAATATTGCTTTCAAGCAAATAATTGAGTAGGCTCAAAGTTCTGGCAAGGTCAAAATATAAAGCCATAGGAAACTTGGAACCAAAAGGATCAGGGCTAAACTGTAACAAACATCCATCATTTACACTGCAATCTGCACGTCTAGAGTGGTCACCATTGTTTGTGAATACCTGGACAGTAAGGGAACAAATCCTAAAATGAGCAACTTAAGGTTTCTTATAAAAGCACTCAGTCTACTCTAACAACATTCTCCCAAAATAAAGAGCCTAAAAATAAAATAGACAGAATGATATATACATATACACCTTCTAGAGCATAGATAAATAACCCTCGGTCAATGATGGCTAAAGAAGAAAAATGTCACTATGAATTGGGGTACTATATATTTGGGAAAAAACACGGCTAGTTATTCCACCTCTTAACCAACTGTGAGGGGAGGAACTGACAGAGGATCGATCTGCTCTTCTTGCCCTAAAGTCTCAAAACCAGCAGCCATAAGAGCTGTTACAGTCCAAGAGTGTAATGACTGATAACAAAAATATCCAGGACAGTGACCAAATACTGAAGAGTAGAACAAGTATGTAAGAAAACTATTGAGAGAAGAGCAGATGCATAACTCTCTCAATATTGAACCCTTAATAACTAAAACATACATACCTATATAGTAGCTTTTCCAGATGTATTGCCACTGTGTGCATTCCACTGGGGCTGGGCATGCATTCTTGCACCTAAGGTCAAAGAATTGAAACCCTTCAGTTCATAAGTACACTTCAGCCATTTATGCACAGTGTAAAAGAAACACTCTCCTCTTATTTCTTTTCCATTACAGACTTCATAGGGTATAAAGAAAGCTGAAGCAAAGGGGAAAGTTGGAAAAATGTGAAATATATCTGGGAAGAGCATGTTACAAAGGTAAATCTGTTAGATAGAGGCAATTAACTTTTCTCTTTCTTCATGTGCTTATTCAATTGTAATTTTCTGCCAAACAATAAATGACCGGGGTAAGATATCAGCCCTTTTTCAGTACTGGTGGAAGGAATGACTAGCTAGAAAATGTACCGAGAACAATACTGTTCAAAATGCTTTGCAAAAGGTCTATAGAGAAGTCTCTGTTATTTTCCTCTATGTGTCTATGTGAGCAAAGTTGCTGAAAATTTTTGTATGTGCTGTGAATACACTGAGCATTGGCGTCTTGGACCATTCACAGCATTGCACTCTACTGCATACCTAGTTTGAAAATTTCTGATGCAAACTAGAGAACTTGTCAGTCTCTCCAAAGAGACAAATTTTGAACAGCTTAATTCAAAGCCAAGTAACAGCTAGGGCCATTATGACACCTGAGCTGTGTATATTTATCAGTAATTTTAGGAGCTGTGGTTACGATTTAATGGAAACCTTGTAATGATGAAACACAGTATATGTGCATGTGTGTCAGGGGGTTCCTATACCAAAACTTTCAAAAGTCTGCTTGAGCTGTTTCAGTCTTAAAAAACACACGTATCACAAAAAGATAAAGAAATGAAGAACATGCATGAAGCACATGGCAAAGGTAAAATTTTAGAAATTTCATTAGAGGATAAAGACAAAGGATACTGCCTTTTAAAGGACAGAAGACTAATTGCTGACAAGTGCACATGAAGTACATCCTGGGAGTAGCCCAAAGCTTGGAACAAAAACTACAGCCATTATCATCAGTAGCTACAATTAAAACCAAAAAATAACAATAAACCCCTCCTTTATTTCCATATCTCAGTTTTCTTTGTAGATTTCTTCCTTGTATTACAATTAACCTTTCATTAAGCGTAACTTCTATAGGTCAGAAATGCATACAAAAGCAATCGTACTAGGTACTGTTGAAAAAGGTTAGAGTGTGAAACTAATAATCTGTCATCAGTCCAAAAAAATCACCATTTTTTTGCCAAAAAACTGACAGAGAAATGAATAACCTGCAAACTAAGTTTGTCTTGTCTACGTAGAAATTACTAGTATAAAGTGCTTTACCTATATTTTTTAGAAGTCTCAGAAGCAAGAGAATTGTAAAAAATGGATCCACAAGCACATCTGACTTTGGAATCAAAAAAGCATCCTCAGGAAAACACAGATTTAAACCATCTTTGAAAAAAAAGATACTTTTATTTCATTGCAAACAAATACATAGCTAAATGATACTACTGCTGAAAAAAATAATTACTCCGGGGAATTTCCATTTGTGATTCCTGGAAAAACATTTTCTGCAACTGCAAGCATGCTAGAGATACTTCAGTACTGACATGGTAATCTGATGATGCATGCGGGCATCAATTCCAGAGCAGTAATAATAAGGGATATAGAAGGAAAAAGCATCTGGAAATTTGGAACGCTCTTCTCTGCTTATGTAGCATACTGTTGTCATATTGTTGTATACAATCTTGACAAATGTTAGGAATTCCGAAAATGAGTAAGATCAGAGTAACATAAAATTAATAGATCCTCATACAAATAGTAATAAGAAAACATGGGTACAGCGTACCGTTCTGACACACACTTTGAAAACTACATCTTCCCTAGACAGAAAGTTTGAAGACTTCAGAGCAGAGATTTTTCTCTGAACTCAATATGAGCCTTTTTATCAAATAACTTATTCTTTTCTTAAGTAATTTGGGGAGTTTTGCCAAAGCAATTTGCCTGCTGAGTGGGACTCAACTATCCCTTGAATCTGTCTGCAATAGTAAAATGTAGTTTACAATCTTTATTATTCAGTTGTTGAGTGCATGCCATGATAATCCAGTGACCACCCTCAAGCCAAAACAATATGGAAACCTGTTGTTAGACATAGCTACAGTTCTTTAATAAAAACATCCCAGTTAAAATGGACTATTTTACAAATCATGTTAGTCAAACTGCTGTGCAGTTAGCAGTGATACACTTTGCACATCCTGTAACTGCAATTAAAATGATTAATTAACATGACATATCAACGTATTGCCTTATGCATAAACAGCTGTTCCTACTCTTTCCAGATGGATATACGTAAAGTTCTATCATTCATGTTATATACCACCCACTAGTGGTTATCTGAAACCTCAAGATGCAAAAATATTAAATGCTATATCAGAACATCTAGGTAATTTTGTATTAAGATTAAAAATGTCTTGAGATAAAATTTCATATAGTTGTTCTGATAGGCAGTCTGTACATTAAGGAGTTTGTCCCTTTCCAATTCAGCAGATAATTAATGCTGATTCCTCACAGATAAGCAGCAACTTAGGTGAGCTAGTTAAAGCAACAGGAGAAAACCAGGAAAAAAATTATAATCCTGTGTATTTCTTACTCTGGCTTTCAGAGTAATCTTCTGTGCAGTTCTACTTTTAGGAATTTAATATGATTTCTATTTTTTATTATGCTTGTACTAGGTTTAAATGATCTACTGCTTTTGGAAAAGCTTTACTCCTTCTAGAAACCTTTTTGTCTAGTATTTATTGTTTCCGGATTAAGAAGTCTGAACAGTAACAAAAAAAAATTTTTGCTTCTGAGAATTTAAAAATCAATATAGAAGATAAAATTTGATGAAAAAAACAGATGTGTTGATATATTAATTGCATTTAATTTTCTGTTTTCATTTTTCGTACATATGCAGGTTTTTTAGAGATCTGAATGAACAGATTTAGAAGAACATTCTACATATAAGACATAGATGGGGAGGAAATCAATTGGAAAGAAATAAATTAAGTTGGCACCACTGGTAGAGAAGTTCCTGGAGAAGATATTGCATAAATGAAGAGATTAATGAACATTGTTGTGCCTTGTACTAGTTGCATGCTTAGAAAACTCATTTACAACTGCCTTTCAAGCACAAACAACACCATTGCCCTGTACCCCTGCAACTGCAAGATAAATTCTAAAACAAAGTACAGCTGGATAAAACAGACTTGGGCAAAAGAGTGATAATGTTGGTAGGAAAAAGTATATCAGAATTAGCCCAAACTAGTTTTCATGGACTCCATACATCTACTGTCAAGGGGATCGCCAGTCTTTCTCAGACAGTAATAAGAGCCAGAAATACTTGCAGAGGCTTGAAGTTTACTTTCAGCGCCAAATTGGTTGCTACAGCCAACAGTAGTAAGCTACTTACCACAGAAAAGAAGTTAAAATCTACCTTGTGGTTTTGTAGGTCAGCAAGGCAAATTACAAGTATCTCAGAAATAAAACATCAGACTAAAAATCAGCAAAGAATTATATTATTTTCTTTTTTTTTAACCATTGTGTATGGCTTTACCACAAGGAAATGCTTCAAGGGAAACTTTGAACAGAGACCAACATCAACTAAACACTGCACTGAGAAAATCCAGACCATTTTACTACAAAGGTAGTACAGCAGAGCACTTGCATGAACAGGATGCATCTTATCAGAAAGGAAGCATGTTCTGCAACCAGTATCCATCCAGCACGAAGCTATGGCAAAATAATGTATGCCTGTTAAATGAATCCTGAAGGGGCAGCCCAGGAAGAGAAGAACAACAAGAAGAATTCTAGTCAACCACATCGGCAGATAAAGAAAAGACTGGAACACCTTCATGACAAGCCAAGCATTACCTTGGTTGCATCTTCATCTTCTAAAGGTTTCTTTCAGGCTCTTCAACAGATTTTATCTCTTGCTGTTAGATACACAACTGTCTATGCTATATGCATCTGTCTCTCCATTTCATATTCCTGCAATGTGTTATCTTGAGAATGAAAAAGGGTATGACTAAGCAATAGCCAGTTCAACAAAAAGGTCACAAAAACCTATTATTCCAACAGTTCTTACATTTACTCTCCTACATTCAATTTTATAAGCATGGAAATGAACGACATACATTCATGTTTACTTCCAAAACACTCACTGATTAATATATACCAACCCAATCAGCAGTGGCATAGATATGAACCTGTTTCAATTCCCATTGAAATAGATTTAGCACACACATGGTCAGTTACTAAGTCCACAGAGAAGGAATGAGAGAAAAAAAAAAAAATACTCAAGGTAATTTCTAAATTCACTGTGCTGTTTCAGAACCAAACCTATAAATATACTACCAGTAACAAAGGTCATTAATATGTAGGAAGAAACTAATACTTCCTGAATCCAACTTCTGATATTTGGGGTTGGGTGGTTTTATAAATAAGTTTTTGTTATACACACACAATAGCAAATAAGCAATATCTATAACTAAACAAAATCTTAATGCAACAGAAATAAAAGCAAACACTACAAAAATATGTTGTATTTAGCATTATAGATGAAATGTTTAACCTATTTTATGACTACAATTATTATTCATATTACTGTACTGTCTAGGGATCCTTCTGAATGACAAGAACCCCACTGTGACAAGAGTAGTGGAAACACTGTCTTTAAACATTGGACAAAAGGAATAAGCAACACAGTCAGAAACATGAGAACACGAGCTAATATGAATCGGTGTAATAAAGAGTATTCGTAACACATTAGCAGCCCTAGAGAAATACATTTTGAGCAGGCAGATACATCCTATCATTTTTTAATATTTAGAAAACATTTTTTCTTGTATATACAGAAAAAAAATCAGAAATGAATTCATTAATCCTAAATCTATTATGTGAAGGTTCATTAATGCTAGCCTCTGTATAACCTCTAGTGATGCACAGGTTAAAAAACTTATGAAGCCAACCAAACAAGATTTGTCTATCTCTGCTGAGTAATTGAAATATAGTCATAAGCAAAAATCACTTTAAGAAATGTTAGTGCACAATGAATTCCATCTGAGGCAAGAAGAAACACTGTCAGTTTAATCCCACAAACCTGAATTTACTCTTTGTGTCTAACAATTTTATTCTTAAGTGAAAACAAGATGTTACAAAGTGATCACAGATTTAAAATTATAAATTCATCACATTCTCCAGCAATAAGCTGAAGTAGTGAAGCAAACTACTCCCATTAACTAGTCAATTGTTTTCCAGTGTCTTGGTTGGACATAACGGATGCTCAATTTCTTCTCATGCACAAAGAAGGAAGTAGGATGTCCCGCTTCTTGGTCTTCTTCCATTCTTCCAGGTTACTACTGTGAGGAAAGATACCTGCAAATATATTTGGCTTCTTTTAAAGACAGATCTTCTGTATACAGTTGAATTGGACAGCAATCTCTACAATCAGTGGATTCTCACAGCCGAGATGGAATATTCTTGTGGCTCCACTTGTAGTGGAGTAATTGGGAATTGTGCAGCTCTATTATTCAAACAAAAATGCCAAAGAAAGAGAGCAGGAACGCTAAAAACAAGCTAAAATAAAGGAGTGAGGAGAAGAAAATGACCCGTCTTTTACGTTCCTGTAAAAGATTGCATTCAGCTTGTGTCCCTAACACTTGTATGTTAAGGTGCAGGCATTAGTGTGTATTCAGTGATAGCCAAACACAGATAGGGAATGCTATGAGAATACATCTTTCATCTGGGTCAAGAAACTTGCCACAGTGTGAACTGTAAATCTTATTTGGCGAGGAACTTCTATGCCCTGTAGGCCTCCAAAACACTTTATTAGACACATGTGATTATGATGTTTTCTCTTTGAATTCTGGACTATACCAGTTAGGGCAAATATGAAAATGCATTTTGTAAAAAAATAAACAACAAAAAATTAAAAACAAAACAAAACAAACCCAAAAATCAAACAAAACAAAAACCCCAAAAACCTGCTAGAAACATAATTTCACATGTTATTATGAAAAATATAGACACTGCCTTGTCCCTTGGATTCCTGGCCAAGTAATGACCACTAGCCACTAGACAAGGAAATCAAAACACGCTATGCAGAAAGGTTTGAAGAAGGTTCATACAACCATGGTAGATTAGGCTTGGATGCAAGTAGGCAGTGAAGATAATGAAAGAGTATAAAAACATCATAGTCTTCTGGAAACATCAATCTAGATGATCCTATTAAAATGCTGTGACTGGAGGATGTCTTTAAGACAATTACAGGAAATAGGGTGAAGTCCAGTAAACCTTTTGACGAAAATGTAGGGTAGCTGGGACTTTGTCTAACCAAGCTCAAGAAAATCCTTCATATAAAGTGTATAAATCCTTCATGTATAAAGTGGAAAAATCACGCAAAATTGAAAGCAAACCCAGCACATACGTGTGCCAGCAGTTATATAACATGTACAGTACAGTCCAGTGGAGATAGCTCCTTCCCTCAACGGTGTCTCCTTAAGACATAGCCTAAGAGCATGAAGTTAATTTTGAGTCACGGTAAAGACATTTTGGTGCAAACAATTGGCATGCCTTTGTATTAATCCAAACTTGCTTGAAGTGGCAATAGGCTTCTGCTGACAAGTCAGTTGAGTCAAAGGAAACACACATTCAAAATAAAGGTTCCACTGAACAGCAAAGATTATCAGCATTGTTAGGTATTTGTACATGGTACCAAAAGGGGTAAAGACCAGCAAACGCATCAATGGAAGAGGTTCTCAGATGCTTGCAGTAATGCTGGAAGACCTCTGCCTTAAACTGATAGAGCAACTTAAAAGTACAGTATCATGTTGTCTTATTAGAATCTCCTTCCCACCTCCCAAACTAAGCAAATGATTTTGACCTGGATTCTTCAGCACTTGAGAGATTATAACGTAAAGAAACTTCAGAGTTTTAAAAGCGTTCCAAATGGTAGGTGCGACTCCACTGGCATGAAGGAAAATCTCCCTCCCCTTATTAAGAACTTGTAATGAAAATTTTCTTTTTTATATTCTATTATTTTCCTAGCTCAGCAGCCAACACCCATATTTTATAATTGTATATCAAAGAAACTTAAAACCCATTATGGAGGAAACTTTCACATTGTGAGTATCTCTCCATAAGAACGGTATCATCAGTTCTTTTTTCTGAAATATTGGTAAAGGAGAGAAATCTTTCTGGTAATTGCAAGTTTACTTAAAATTCAGTGGCAGAAGGAGTAGACAAAAGACTTTTCTGAAGATAAATATATAAAATCTTGAAATAAAACATCATCCTTCGTGAACAAATCCATAATACTCTGCAGTTCACAGGGACAGGATGTTGGTAGAGGACTCTTGGGAATCCCATGCATCTGACTATAGGCTGGACTGAAAGTCAAGACCAAACTCAGGCTGGTGTAACTGTGGTGGTAGCAGCAAACTGCTGCTGTTGACCTCAGTCTCCAGGTGCATCAATGTCACATAAAACTAGTTAACTGAACTTAGATAGTAAGAAGTAAAATATTCAGTTTACAGAGACTACATTTACCGGGAAAAAGAAGTTATTACAGAGAATGTGACAATGATAATGTAAAATAGCAAAGAAGGAAAGAGTAGTGTTCATCTTTTTTATGAACGCAACACGCGTACACGCACACACACACACAAATGCTTCTTAAAGAGGAAAAATTTAATTAAACATTAGCTTGTTTAAGAGAATATGAGGGCTTTCTTTGTTTTATGGCTGTCAGACTTGGTGGTTTGGTATGAGGCAAAAAATTACGTGACTGGATTGTTGCAGAACTACAAGGTGAACGGAAGAAACAAGACGTACACTTGCTTGCTTGCAAGCATTCTGGCTAGTATCTTAATGAGTTCACAACTTTCAAAAGATTCAGCTTGCTTTCAGGTATTTAAGACAAAACTTTTATTTCCTGTTATTTCACTTTTCTGTGAGCTACAATAAAAATCTGGGGTCTCATTTTCATTTATCCATGGATTCTTCCATACTACCTGGACTCCACCATAACTGAGAGTAAAGTCTCTAATATTCATTTTGTCTAATATAAAACAATTTCAGGTTTAATGTCCAAAGGTCGCAGGATTCCAAGATGTAACTAACTGGTAGTCTTAAAGGAAACACATCTCTAGAAACAGATGCATCTAGTAAGTAGCCTATTGCTAGGTGGTTTCTTCTGAGAAGTACTGCATTATAAGCACCAGAGGATCATATGGCCCAGGGGAATAAGGTCATAGCATCTACATTAGTACATTTTTTAATTGTTAACAATAATTTTATAATTTCATGTAATTTCATGATCATTTTCTCAAAGATGATGAGCTAATTATTCATTAGGTACTTAGAATATGTAAGGAGGCACATGTACCTTGCCAATGTCAGCTTTCTGTTGAAGAATTGCCACATTATATAGCCACTTCTATAACATCAGTGTTTTCAGTTCTCTCGTTACTACCTCAGAAGATCTGCTTTTGCCTTTGGGCTCATCTTAGATGTTCTGCTATTTACCTTTAGTGATATTTTCAATTGACTTACCTGACTATGTATATTTAATTAATTTATAAATACTACTACTGCATCACAGTCTAAGAAATGAGCTGGAAATGATGAGCTCTGAAGCTTTAAGTAAAGATCTTCAAAACCAAAACATTTTCAAAATCTATAAATATCAAATAGATATTGTAGTATTTGCAGAGAAATAATTAAATTAGTTTTCCCAAAGATAAAATGCATTGATCTAATCGTTGATTTAATTAATTTATAAATACTACTACTGCATCACAGTCTAAGAAATGAGCTGGAAATGATGAGCTCTGAAGCTTTAAGTAAAGATCTTCAAAACCAAAACATTTTCAAAATCTATAAATATCAAATAGATATTGTAGTATTTGCAGAGAAATAATTAAATTAGTTTTCCCAAAGATAAAATGCATTGATCTAATCGTTGAGGAAGAAATGTTTGTAGGTTTGGGTTGTTTTTTTTTTCAAGTTGAAAAGGAAAGTAGCAATAGCTTTATATGTACAATTCAAATTTAAGTTAAAAAAAAAATATTATTTAGACTACATTTGTGCCTCTGAAATATGACATGTTTGGCTAAGCTAGTGGAAAATTTATCAGAATCACTTAGACAGGAAACTAACATTGAACAGCTTCCTTAGTAGTTCCAAAATAATAATCACCAGTTAACTCTAGTCATCTTTAGTCAAAAAACACATTGTCTTTAGCATTTCTAAGCCACTCTCACACCTTTGCCTTTCTCTTTCAATTCCTCTGTAAAATACATTTGGTATCTATGCATATTTTTACTGATATTTCTATTTCATACTACTAGTGGGTAATTTATCTTTTTTCGGGTTTTTTTGTTTGGTTGGTTGTTTTCTTTTTTCCATAGCAGTTTTCCACTTAGATTTTGTTAATCTTTTTCAAGACTCAAAGTAGTTTTTCAGTTGAGGAACACATAACTGGAAGGGATCTGCAGGATCAGTCCTGCAAGTAATGTCACAGAGAACTACTTTGTTAATTCCTTTACTTACCAATCAAGTTCCATCTTATTCACCATTATTTCAATTAGAAGACTGTTGCTAAACTTCATCTCTCCAGAAATTACCTTTTACTTTTCAGCCTAAAATTTATTCATGGTGAAATGCATCCATTCGTTATGTCAACACTGTCCTTGGTCTGTTCATAAATATAATTAAATATCCCTTTAACTTTTGCTTTGTTAAGGTCAACCAGTCATACTTTTTTAATCTTTACTCATGTGGCATTTCCTCAGTGTCTGAATAGTAAATGTTTTCTGCACTTCCAGTATTCCAGATTGGATTGCACTAGAACCTGTATAATGCTATTAATATTCTTTCTATTTGGAAATAATCTATTAATACCTTGTGCATTTTATATATATATACATATATATACACACAACCCCCAAATCTACACATTTGTTTGTAAAATTGTTTTCTGAATTTTCTCTTTTCTTAACAGAGAGCAGACTAGCAACAAATTTCAAAACACTAAGAATTACTAACAGTTTTATGTCATGCATAAAAATTCATCCTTGTGTATATTTTCCTGGAACCTATTTTCTGGGTAAATTGTTAGAATTTTTTTTTTTTTTTTAGAGTACTCGATTGACAGGTTCTATAAATGGGATAACCTGCATATTTTACTTAAAAGCAACTATATTCAATGCCAACATTGTAACTGGCTATCTATAATACCCTAACAAAATATTTTTGGAAGACAAACACAGAAGGTAAAAGAACAGTGCTAGAGAGTAAATGTAAGAAATTGAGCCTTTTTTTTTTGCTGAAACCTACTGTCCACAGAACTGAGAAACACTGTGCCACTAGCAGTTGTCCTACTACATGAGTGTTTAAAAAGACAATGAAACTCCATCTACTTTTTCCTTTGTGGGTTTTGTGGTTGGTTTTGGCATTTTTTGTGGTTTGTTTTGGCATTTTTTGTTTTGTTTTTTGTTTTTTAAATAAGCAAAGGCAATGTTCAGAAACATTATCAGTACCAAAGAATCTGCTCATGGCATTGTTTTACAAAAGTTCCTAACAGACAGTGACTATTTTATTGTTGGATGCATTCTTTATTTTATTAATGATGAGAAGTAATCAATGGAATGCTAAAAATAAACTTGTAAAGAAAACTAGTCTGAGATCTGAATCTGTTGTTTGAAGCAAGTTCAGTGCTCGTGGTAACACCAGTTGAAGATTGACTCTTGCCCATTGTGAAACAGGCATGGCTCTTCTAAAAAGGTCACAAATTTTTCAAATATAGGCACCATGTTTTAAATTTTGCACATACAAAATATGTTCATGTCACTCAAATTACACAATGTGGCAGTGTTATAAGTCTGAACATTATTGTCAATTAATGGTAAAGAGCCCAAAGCTCACGTAAGACTAATGACTGGGACAAATCCTGAAAAGAGACAAAAAGTATAAAACAACAGTTTTCCTGTTCCATGTAGTTTTTTGTGTGCATGTGTGAGAGTGCATATAACAAAAAATGTTTAAGAGTAAGTTCAGGTAATAGCCCATCCGCTTGTTCTCAGCTTCTTACCCAGTTTCATTACTAAAGGCTTTGATTTTAACTGCATGTTAAAATGCATATTCAAATCCCATATAAACCATCAGTTTGTGTGTTGACTGGTTCGAACCAATCCAAATTGAGAATTACTGTCAAATGTCTTCTTTTTAATCTACTTGTCAGCCTCCGGGTATGTAGGGTACTTGACTGTCTCAATTTTCTCCTTAACTTTATAGGACGGGTACAGGCCTGTTCTTCCTAATTTCCTATTGATGCCTTTTGAATAACCATCCCAGTGGTTTCCAGCTACTCCAATGATATCGCCAGGTTCCATAGGAATTTCATCAGCAGTTCGTGGATGATGAGCATAAATAGCAATCTGGTTGTGGGCATTCTGTCCCCCAAAGTAGTAGATATCATCCAAAGAATGGAAATATGCTGAAGCATCTGGATGCAATGTCTGCATAATTTCATAGGCAACTCGACAAACCTTAGAAATAAAAACAGAAGAGAAGTTGTAAATATTGAGTGTGCCTGCAATACACCACAGAAGTCAGCAACCTATGTGTAACAATTAAATTTCATAAGAGGATTGAGTTTTGGAATGTCCAGGTCAAAAAAACCCCCAAAACCAAAACATCTGCATATTTTGTAACAAGAAGCATATAATTTCACAGCATTTTAACTAGCACTCTGCCGATCAGGTTTGTTAAATAAATAAGAAGATAAGTAGTTAGAACAGTCTACTTTTCAGTACAAACTGAAAACATCTTTATAAACACTAGCCATCCTGGTTTTTAAAATGAATGATATGTAGCAAATCAAATGTAAAAGCAAATGTTTTCATTTTCTACTACAATGAAGAACTGTTATTTTACTTCCCTTTAAACCCTTAGAACCTGCATTTTCAAAATTTATTCTGCAATGATAGGGTTTTACATTTATTTTTCTAATGGAAGCTCCAATTTTCACAATTAAGCAGTTTCAGAAGTCCAAGGCTTTAAAATGCTACTAATATTCGAACAGTGATAGAATTCTGATTGCTGGCAACTTGGAAGACAACTAAATGAAACTGAGTTTCAGCAAGGCAATAATAATGATGGTGAGGGGAAAGATGCATTTTCAAGTGTCATTGTATCACATTTTATGAAGGGAATTTTCTTCAGACTGGAAACAGGTCCCCACATCAGAACAACATTGTGTTTCTCAGCCACTGTGACCTTTCTGTATCTTTCTCTGATTTTGCTAAGTTTGATAAACTATTAATACAGCAGACTTCTTCAATATGAAGGAGCATTTGAGTTTTTCATAATTTTCAGTCTATGTAAATACAGTAAAGCTTGATTCTACTTTTCTTTCTCCCTCTGAAGATACAGTGAATAGAACTTTGATCAGTCAAACAAGACATCTGTACTTTCCTAGCTTCTTTGAGAGAGGCATTTGCTTTAAAAATGTAATAGATTTCCTTTTATCCCTCTCCATCTGATCTTTGAAATAACTTTTCAGAAGTAGCTTTCAGAAGATGAGGTTGAAGTTAATTATTTCAAAATACTTGTTATACCCCATAATACAGAAACAAATTTGATTACCCATATATTGGTAAAAGGTTATTTCTTTTATAGCTTCTGTGACTGTGTTTGATGTTTTGTTCTCTGCACGTGTGTGCACCCCAGGAGGAGGGTACACACACACTCTGTAAAGGATTTTAAATCTTTTCAGTAGAAATGCTTTTTATTAAGTGTCGTGCATACCTGACACAAAACATACAACATCTCTCAGCAACTGTTTCCTTTGTAGCATCAAACCTGGGTAACTAAACTGTTGAGGGCAGTAGGCAAAGAAACCACATGCAGAATTACAGTTAAAGCCAGCCTCCCATTTTTTATTCAAAGATTCGCTTGTTTTGCAGCCTGTATACTTATAAGTACAATGCAAAATACAAAGACCAATAAGTCCTGGCAGGAAATGTGATTATGAAGAAAAATACATCAGGCAGAGGGAGCTACAATTTCATCTAAATGAAGACTGAAGAGACAAAAAAGCTCTTTGTTTTAATGTGCAATCCCAATTCTGCTACTGTGTTATGATTTGTGTAACTATCATGTGGCTTTCCTATACATCTCAATTAATGCAATGCTGCTGAAACAGTGCCAAGGTAGGTTGTCTCCCTCGACTCCACATCACTCGATGGGCCTAATGTCTTCAACAACAGTATTTTATGAAATATCTAGTCTTCAGCTTATATCAGTATTCATTTAGTTTTGATAGCATAAATTAGAATTAATATAGGGGACTTCCTAAAGCACATGATCCTATTCACATATACTGTACTTTTCTCTTAATACATCTGTAATGACTTTTTTACTCTTTTGGGCAAGGAAAAGAAAATGGAAAAAAGTCAGCATACAATTAACATGAAAGTCCAAAATTATACCGAAAATAAATCAGACTACATTCTTATCCTTACTTTCTCTTCATACAGACAGGAAAAATATGGTCATTAACAGCCTGATGTTACTTACCTTCAATACCAAAGTAACTACCAAACTGTTTATTTCACTGATGAAAGGACAGGGACAGTAGTTCAAATGTTAGAGATCAGAAGAATCAAATTTTAAACCCATAAAAGAGAAACCTTTCTGAATAGTGAGAAAATTTGCAACAGACCTTAGAAAAGCCAATATATGAAAATAGAGATCCACATTGTTGCATGCACCAGCAAAATTGGTGCTAAATGTTTCTTGAGGAGTGTGAATTATTAAAACACAAGAAAATGCCCAGAATAAATTAAGTAGATTGTTGCACCAAATTCATAGTCCCAGCTATTGAGGGTAAGTCTCATACAGGATTTCCTAGACTTCAGTAGAGTTTTCTGCAATCCCGGAAAACCAAATATGTCATGCAGTAAATGTGTATTGTCAAATGCTGGGAGATGCAGAATGAGACCGGAGCTCAAAGATACCATGTACCTCAAAGGTACCCTCAAAGCGAGTTTTACCAGGTGACCTACAGAGGTTCCCATGAACTTGTATCACTTTAACTATGTCAATGTGCTTTCACCTGTTTTTTTTAAAATGCTTCCAACACTTACAATTCTGTTACAATATAGTCTCTCCAAGCCGTTTGTACCTATATTAAACATTTCTTCTATGTTTATAGCCAGTATTTTATTTAAAGCAAACATTTACCACTTTTAACACAGTTATCTGAATATAGTAATAGCAGAAAATGTATAGATTCCTTAAGTTTTTACCTAAAAGCATACATTTTTTCCTTCAGAACCTGAACTGCCTCTACACCAATGCATGTGTGGCATTTAAGACATACAGCCCTAAGTCTTGGCTGACGATCACCTCTTTCACTGTGACATGCATTCAGTGGACATACTTCAGCCGAATCAAGCATTACTATAAAAGTGGATGGCTCCTCGTGAGCTTTTCTTAGGGAGGATGTTTACTTGCAGTTTATACAAGGCATAGCACTCGCAGGCTCTCATCCTGCTGGGGGACTTCAACCACCCCAACATCTGGAGGAGTTTGCAGGCTTGAGGGATAGGGGTCAGACAAAGCGTAAAGTCAGGACCCTGAATTTTAGGAAAGCAAACTTCCAGTTCTCTAAGCAGTTAGTCAATAGGATCCCCTTGGAAACTGCCCTCAGGGACAACGGAACAGAACAGAGATGGCAGATCTTTAAGGACACTTTCCATGGAGCACAACAGCTCTTGGTCCCCAAGTGTAAGAAATAGGGCGAGAAAGGCAAGAGACTGGCATGGATGAGTTGAGATTTGCTGGTCAAACTGAAGGGGAAGAAGGAAATGCACAGGCAATGGAAGCAGGGATGGGTAACCTGGGAAGGGTATAGGGACGCTGCCTGGTTGTGTAAGGATGGGGTCAGGAAGGCCAAGGAGCAGCTGGAGCTGAACTTGCCAAGGGCTGCAAAGAATAGTAAGAAGGATTTCTACAGGTAAGTCAGACAGTAAAGGAGGTCAAAGAAAGCATACCCCCACTGATGAGCAAGACTGGCAAACTGGTAACAACAAACAAGAAGGCTGAGGTACTCAACGACTTTTTTTCCCTCAGTCTTCACTGGCAACCTCT